>VXBH01000313.1:23316-47038 GCA_013400035.1 Rynchops niger
TGATATTCTGAGGAGCAAACTAGGTAAGGATAATAAATGCTCACACAGGTTGACTTCTCTTCCTATTGGAAGATGACACCACAGTTTAAAAGGGACACCTGCACAGAGGCACAAGAGAGCTTCCTGTGTGATCTGTTCATCATCATATAATGAATTATGAACCTTTACAGTAAATCCAGTGTTTTGTATTTTTCCTATAATAGTGTGAATGATTCTTCACATAAATTACTTTTTTTTTTCCGGTTGCACTTGTTACTTATGCACCAATACTAAGAAAACTTTATTCACTCACCTTGAACGAAGAGGTGGATGTTGCAGAGTATCCACTTGCTCCAGAAACAAGAGACACCATGGAGCCATGGCGTCGTAAACTTGACTCTGATCCATAGCCAGATTCAGTCTAAAAAACAAACCACACACAAAACTAGAGTGCTGAAGCTTTTAATTAAAAAAAAAAAAAGACAGCAAGATTAATGTAATTTCCTCTGAAACCAGTCCATTTATTTCTTGTCAGGAAGCAGCACAGGCTGAACTCAAACTGTGCCTCCATATTTAAGATGTTGATGCAGTATCTGTAAATTTACCATCAATCTATTTTTTGTTATCATAATCATCTGTAAAAAAATAGTTATCTATTATGTGCCCCCAAAAGAACAAGGCAACATATATTTAAGGGTTCAAAAAACGGACAATGTTCCATTATTTTGCTTTATGTAATCACTACCAAGCAATTTTTGCACATCATTCAAAAACCTACAGTACCTTACAATTAATCAGGGAATTAACATTGCTCTGTTTGAAGACAAATCAGTCGCAGTCAACCCTTCCAATCATTCAAATAGTGCCATTTTATTTTTAAAACAACAAAACAGAGATCATAGAAAAACAGACAATTACTGCTACCAAGTTCTTTTTTTGGCTTGTTCCAGGCTTCTTTAGCAAAATTCTTTATACAAGACTGAAATTATTTTTTACACAGAACAAAAGTCTACATAAAACAAGGTGAAATACCAAAAGCAAGAGGGAGAAGACAATAATAGTAACTGATTAAATAAAGTGAAAAAAGAAAAACATCTCTTGATTAAAATAACATTAAAAAGATCTAAAAATACCAAATTTGACAGATTTCCTCACAAATCAAAAAGCAGCAAGTACTGAGGAACTAGAAGAAAAACGTTTCCCTAAAGGTTAATGTAAATGGCCTTTGCATGGCAAAGGAGAAGAAAAACCCTGGAAGAGAATGTAAGAAATAAACAGACGGTTCAGAGTAATATTTGAGATACTGTAAATAATGAGTTTGACCAAGTAGACAGTGACAACATTGTGAAGGACTTTTGACAGAAATAAGTTCTGCAGTAGCATAGAAATTCAGATGGGGCAGGGAGGAGGGGAGATGAAACAAATTATACAGTTTGTTGTATAAACAAGAACAAAAAAGAAGCAAAGATGAAATTCTAGCTGTTGCATTTTTTTAATAGAAGAAAGGCAACTGCCTAGGCTTTGGGAAGACAGGAGAGTGTTGATAAATTAAGATGCAAATGAATTTAAAGAGTATTAAAAGCAAGGAGAAAGGACAAAAAGTTGTTTGAAGTGTGGGTTAAAACAAGAGGATTTAGATAATACTGCAATATGCAGGATAAAGTATGTATGTTTGGGTTACAAAGCAGCAGTGGTGGAGAAACCCAGTTTGAGAGACATGAAGGTATGACTGAAAGGAAACATTCAGAGTATAGAATCCAGAGTTGCCACATAATTGCTGAATGAACACGACTGAATGAGATTATACAACAAAACCAAGCAAGAAGGACCCAAGAGACAATTTCCATCTGTCCTATTTAAAGAATGAGGTGGAAGACAAGAAAGTGTTGAGAAAACAGAAGAGAAACATGATGAGTATCAAAAGTAGAACCGAAGCTGAAAAATGAATATGACCAAGAAATGCAAGTGTAGTTAGAAAAAGGAACTCCAAAAGTCTTGGTGGACGAAGGCTAAGTGATCATCAATGTAGAATAAAAAAGGGCACTTGTAAATTTGAGAGATTTAATAAGGTACATCTTAAATTCATTGCTTAATTTAGCAAAAAATTAGAAATACTGCAACTTATCTGAACTAGCATTATGTTTAATGACAGCTTAAAGTGAAATGATAGAACACAGATATAGTTTCCTTATTAAGTCCTTGATTAATACATCCTTAAAAGGATGTATTGATCATTTAGTAACTTCTACTATAGATCATGCTTTTAAAGCTATTTTATACTGAGGAAGAGTCCTAGAAAAATAGCTATATAAGGGTAGCAAGCAAAGCAATAAGCTTTTTTTTTTTTCCACAGGGAGCTTTTTTAGAATACCAGTTCAAGTGTTAAGCTGTATACTCAGCTTTGGTAATGCATTTGGGATATTGGACCACAGTTTGAACTGCAATGCAATAAAGTGTAAAGATTATACCTTAATTCACTAGGTTGTAATTTTAAGTATAACAGAAATCAAATAATGAAGTTTTGGTTAGGTTTTTTTGCAAATACTCAAGTAAGGGCTTTTGGCTCTTTTTATGCACTTCAAATCCTCCAAAGGCTTGACAAGTGAAAACAAAGTCGGTAAGGGAATAAAAGGATTTTAAAGAGGACAAGCAAGAGTTTGGGGCATACAATTATTTCATTTTGGAAGTGTTTAATAAGCATAAATCTTAAAAGAGCATTTTATAAGAGTCACATACTTTGAAGCATAAAACATTTCTTTTAAGATTTCCTCTAAATGCAAGTCTAAACCTCCTCTGTTTTACTGGTAACTTCAGTGTTTATTTAATCATATGTTAGAAATATTAAGATGACTCTGAATGTGCTTTTACTACCGTCAGTTTGACAGTGGGGACTCATTTTACTTTCTCCATTAAGTTGTACACATCAGAAAGAAGGTAAACCTTCATTTCAACAGGATATGACTTAATGAACAGATTGATTTTAAGATGTAGCCAGAATACCCACTGCATTTATGTCAGAGCATTTTTAGGAGAGCAAACGTCTTCTGATTGCTTTCTTCTTTAAGTGAGAAAGACACACCTGTGCAAAACCTGGATTTAAGTTTAGAAAGTGAAATATCTGAATTTCTCTATTTGAAGATTTAATTAAAGTCACATCCTAATAGTACTAGTCTAGAATTTAAAATAATAGATGTGATCTTAAAAGTAGAAAATCTGGTCACTTATATTTTAAATTTGAGTGAAATACTTTTCTTCCAATATTACCCATACAGACAATGCTCACTTAAATTAGTCCACAAAATAAAAGCTGAGGGTGAAGAAAAAGCTTCTTTCTATATCAATATGTAAGCTTGATTTTTTTAAGGTGCTTTCAGCAATATATTTGACTGTCATTTATGCTTGTGATTAATCAATCCCACTAAACCATTCATCCACGCTTCAGAATTGTATACAAGACAGTATATACAGCTATCAGCTTGCAAACCCTACCAATAAAAAGGTGCTACATAAAAAGCATTTAGGCAGTTTTAACTATTTGCAACTACTGAGCAAATTCAGAAGACAGAACAGCAGACCGAACAGCACACAGCCTGAATCCAAGGCTGCATTAACAGATCATGTTCACAAAACTGTCTCAGACAATTAAGGTTTAAATAGCCGAGGGGAAAAAATGAAAATTGCAAGAATACTTATGTGTCAGAAGATGCAGAAGCTAAGTATTCCTTTGTAACCGACGCAGAGACAAGCCATCCAGCTCACAGCAGACACATGCAAGCAGCTTAACACAAACAACAAAAGCAGGCATCATGCAAAGCCCCACCATTCTACTACCGCAACATCTAAATGAGAGCAGGTCACTGCCGCATTTATGTCTTGCAAAGCAGATCATCATTAACTATTCACTGCAGAAATACTCAATTACTTTGAGAAGAGGAATGTTGACACAAGCGTCTTCTGTTCACACAATTTTTAATTTCCCAAAACAAAAATTGGAAAAGCAAAGAGAGTCCATATAATAGATACTAAGAGTCTCTGCTTGAAAAAGAATAACTTGCAGAAGTTGTATCAATTCATACCATCAAGCACTAAAGCTAAATTACCACACTCAATATATCGATGCAGTTCTTTGAAATTCCATGCATTCATCATAGCTTCAAAGCGACACTAAAACTGGCACTTGTTACTACATTGCAACACCTTCAGCTTTCTAAGGCGGTGCACAAAATCCATTAATCCTTTTGTTATGTCAGATGAGAGGAAAGAGCCACATGATCCAACACTTCATGTGATTCTGTATTGGAGCAGGTTGGTGGCATCAGCAGCAAGGCAGTATGTCAGAAAAACTGCTTTCAGTAAAATAGCTGAGTATTTGCAGAATCATATTGCAGACCCCTATTATGGCTCACACTGATCCGCTAGTTAAGGATTTCCTGAAGTGGGTCAGTAATACTCGAGTAAAGCACAGACTCACAGGAAAGCTCCCCTACTTAAAAAAAAAAATCACATAAAGCAAATTATTCTCCCATGTCTTCAAGGAATTATTTTGATTATGTCTTGGTTTAGTGCCTGTCCAGCACTTCAATGCATGTTTGTCCACCAAGGCAGTTATTTTCAGTTAGCATTATAAATTATTTATTATTTTACATAACACAAGCAGCAGGCAGCTCCTCCCTTTAAGGCATACGGCACACCCTAGGAGGTGATAAAACAAACATTAGGATACAGTGGCTCTAATCATGTTCTCTGCAGTATTTGTGAAAAATCCAACTAAAAGACACACAAGATCTAACCACAGTATCTTATGAAAAACTTGCAGAAAAAAGTAAAAACGCAAAATGAAAGAGACAGAAGGTACTTTGAAAACTCTGTGAAACATCTATGTTCCAAAGACAATTTTTAGACTTGCTCCAAATGCTTCAACGTACACTTGAAGAAAGAAGGGTTACTGCTAGGAGGAGCCAAGGATGGCTGCAGACAATAATACCACCACAGACACCACAGGTAGGGCAGTCCATGATGCATTTCTGAGGACTGAAGTTAAAAATACAATTAACATGTGTCTGTGGGTTCCATAGCTGCTGACAATGGAAATGTAAGGTTTAAAAATCAAGGTAGTTATTAACAGGAAGGCAAAGATGAGAATTTCACAATCCAGGCCACAGCAGCTAGATGACAGTTCCCCTGCCTACAGCCCTCCCAAGCACAGTGCAGGAGACTACTTTAGAAAGAAAAATACATGACCTTTCTTTGCACCTGCAAAACACAGGCAAAGAAATATAGACATATTTTTCCTCCAATAGCAATAAATGTTGCAATTCCTTAGTAAATAGCATACTACATGCACAGGAGGGAAAAAGATTTTAACAGCTGCATGAGCACAGGCTGATAAGCCCTAGAATCACTGCTTTCTAACGAAAGGGAAAGGGTCAAGAAGCAGTATCAACACAAATAATTACAGAAAGAAGAGAACACAGGTTGACAAAGAGGCAACTAAAGGCAAGTGACTGACCTTTGATAATCCTTATCCAGGTAGTTCATACTCATGATGACTTGCATGGACATGTACTGTTTTTCCATGATTTTTCTTAACTCTTAATGTACACAGGAAAACTATTCATCAAATGTTATTCAACATCTTTAAATGTTAAGATGCCACAAAAGTTGAATAGGGAGAGGCAGCCACTCCAAAATTAGAATGAAGAACAGCCAGGATGCTGAGCAGGAGGACACCCAAGAGCCCACAGAGAAGGTAAGCAACAGAACGTCTTTACCGTCCCACTCCTCAAGCTTGGGAACCGCTCTGTCAAAGTGCAATTTTACAGAATAAAACTCTTCCCTGAGCCAAAGTACCAAACCCCACACTAACAATAATGGCATCCCTCTGTATACCGACTTAGTAACAAAATTAAAGCAGCTTATACTGTTGGGCCATGAGGCTACAGCAAGACTGCAAGTGCGCTACATTGGTCCCTTCTATGAATCTGGGCTATCAGGAGAGGGTCAAGTAAGATCTCTAGAGAGCTACACAAGAACTAAGAATCTCCATTCTGCTATCAGAGACTGTCAGGAAAAGCACTGATGTTCTTGCCCCAGCTCTCAATACACCAAAGTTAGTGTTCTTACTTGCTTTGATGCTTTGACAGCTAGAAGGAACAGTCATAAATTTTAAAGAATGAGTTTATTCAAATACATACTGCTTGATCTTGGTTTAAGGATAGTCCTTGCACAACTGCGCCTTTAAAAATCGTAACAGTTCTGAAGCTAACAGTAAGCACTTGCCATATCTTTAACGCTATACAAAGTTACATAATAGTTAAACTGCATTTAATAGTTTTATTAAATCATTGTTATGTATAAAGTTTTAAAGGGAGCGTTGCCAGGGACAGGGCACAAGTGCTGGCAGGCAGAGGAGCCAAGAGGCAGCAGGAGAACCCCCTGCAGCAGCCAAGGACCAGCCTCTGTGTACCACCTGGTGAAGTGCCCACCATGCAGAGGGAAAGCTGGAGGGAAAGCTGGGACAGGGCACGCAGGGGCAACTCAGCAGCCACCAGGAATGAACTGCATGCCCTGTTCACAGATAACAGACAAATATTTAAGTAATATCTTACATATCCTTCAAAATGGCAGGGAAGGAATGATTGCCTCATACTCCACTTGGTTGTGGGTTGTTTGGTTTTTTTTTTTTTTCAATCTATTAATATAATACTTCACTACCTTAAATATTACCTCCATGTAGAAAGGGAAAAACACATCCACAATCAGTGCTACACCAAAGAAATCTCGAGTTAGATGAGATTTGGATTTCAAAGGAGAGGCCACGGTTAAACAGCAAAGTGGGGTTTCTTTACACCTTTGCAGATTGTTACTTTTTGCAAGTCTGAGACAGTTTTGGTCTTGGACTTGAGAAGCCTACACTTTGCTTATTCAGAAGAAACATTTTTTATAATCAAGAAACCCTAGAATTCAAAGTATAGGTGCAGGCAAGGTTCTTAATTGAACAGAAAGAAATGGGCTACAAAAAGCTTTACAGCAACAGGAACAAACCCTCAGCAAGCAGAAAACCTACCAAAGCAAATGCTTCTCCAAAACCCACAAAAATAATTAATTTACCTGGTGCAGTTAACAGCTATTTTGTCACTGCTACACATGGTAACAGAATTTTCCCCTCCACTCAATCCTCAGACATTTCATCTAGCCATCAGAATAGAAGTCTCTTAAATGCTTGGCATAACCCTGAGTATGCAATAGGTAGCAAGCACTGGAGGATGAAGAAAGTTGGAATTGTCAAAGACAGGTAAACCCACATTATGTTTGACAGAGTATTTAAGAAAAAATTGATCTTACATCCACAGGAAAACCATGAGAACACATTCAGCTTAAACTGCAATCTTACAACAGTAATTTGGAAAAAGGTGGGGAAAGAGAGGAGTTTACTTTCAGCACAGTGCTTGTTTTGCATCTCATACCTTATCAAACCTAACGCATTTTTCTTGAGTTTCAAAACCTATTCCCTATTCTCCTTATTTCCTTCTTGCTGTAGCCCTTGTTTTCATCAGATCTCAACACTCACTTCCCTCAAAACCAAGGGAGGCTCACTGCACCCATTACACAGTTGAGCATAAAAGCTTATACAAAATAAAGAGACTCCCCAGGACATGCATCTTTTTGTCAGGTTCCTGGTATAGCTTCAGATTCCTCATGTTGTAAAGGGTTGAAGTTTCATAAAAACAGTCCTATTTGTGTCAGTTATGTTTGTTTAGAGCCCAGTCTGGTTTAAAAGCTCTTTATGCACACAAAATTCTGCCACCAGAGAATGCTTTAGGCCTGTTTCCAGCAATATTATCAATTTGGCAATAGAAATATTCTGTGCCTTAAGATCAAACTAATTAGGCAATAATTCCGTCCAAAGGTAATGTTATTACTTTTTTTTTTTTTTACAAAAGTTTAATAGACTAGAAAGTATCAATTTAAAGTTCTGAACAGATAACTATATAAACTAAAAAAAGAACAGTTCTGCATGACAAGCAGAAAATAACTTACATCGTAAGAAATATTTGCAAGATCTTAAGTCAAACACCTGATACACAGTGGATATACCAACATTTAAAAAAAGTTAAATGAAAACATTAATTGGTTTACAAAGATTAGAACTACCCAGTTCTATAATTCTTATGTTAATATGTGGGTCAAGAATAAGTCTAACGTGATAAAACCAAAATGCTTAAGTGTCAAATTAACTTAACATTTCCAATGTTTAGACATAAAACCTAGTCCCAGATACAGAAAGGCAAAGATATGCATATAGTGCAGTGCCCACCTCAGAAAAACTTTAGAAGCAAATTTAGATTATGCTAAGAGCTCTGTATGATTGAGTATCACATAAAAGCCACATCCGAATATCTAAAAGGATGAAAATTCAGATAATTTCCAAAGGCTTCTTGAATCACCCACCTGAAGCATGAGAGTATGTCCACAAGATATCATAATACACTGTGTTCTAACAGGTCAGAAAGGGGCAAATTAAGTTCACCGGTCCTCATATTACTTTTGAGTTAGTTTATTCATGTACAAGCGTTTGAAAGGTTACCAGTTCACGGGTTGAAACTCCCCAGGTCAATATCCTGTGTGACCACTAGAGGGAAACAGCAAAAAGGAAACAGACGCGTCCAAAGGTTACTATTGGTCAAAGTCCAAGAGTAACCCTTAGCCTGTTTCTGCTGCAGTCCCTCTGCACATAAACCTCCTTTCCTTGGCAGACAATTAAAAACAGAGCAATTTTACCTTTAGCCTTTATAATTACATTTGAGACACATTGCTAAGTGAGGACAAGGTTTACCACACAGTATCAAGAAGTAACAATGACATCTATTGCTAAAACAATGGCAGTGAATTAGAAGTTTTAATAGACATGAATTAAATTATTCTGAACTCACACCTTTCAGCCAGCTCAAAACAGTGAAGGAACTAACAACACGTTAGTTTCCATTTAAGATTATCCAAAGTCATTAGCACCAAATTAAATACTCTGACAAATGTTTACGCACAGATTTCTTAAAACTTGGTCTAACACAAAGCAGTTAGGCTCATCATAATTTAGCTTTAAAAAAAGAACACTTAGTATGTGACATACAGAAAACTGGGCATCTCTTGTCTCAAATACCACATCTAAGTAGAAGACTTTTCTTCACATTCAACTGTTCAGCCATTAATTAGTCTGCAGCTGTCAAACAGAGCTCACAGTGAAAAGGAGGTTTGTATACCAGCCCAATGAACAGGCACAGGATTTCTTCATGTACGGAGTATGCATTAAGTAGGTTCTCACCAAACTAGTTTTCCCTGTATGCATATGCACTTTGAGAAGCATAAGAAGAAAAAGTTCTAGCTAAACCCTTCCAAACCCACAAAAAGTCATACAGTAGTGATATAGAGACATTTCTTTTGAAATAAGTTATCTATTCTACTCATAATGCTTAAGTGGGTTTACTCAAGAGTTTGTAGAACTGGTTTATGCAATGCAACTTTCAGAAAGCTGATCTTTTAATAATTAAAGTGTTACCTGACGTTACACACATCAGTAAACATCAGTAAAAATATTAAATTCAACTTCATCTGCCAATTCAAAAACACACACACCCCCCATCTTCATTCATGCGAAAAGAAACAGACTGCTTTTATTTGCTGAAAGCCAACACCCGCTGTGCAAGACAATAGGAAAAACAACTTCAAGCACAGCACAGGTCTCTACAATAAGATGACCTGCCCTGCCCTTGAAGGAAAATCCAGGAACTGGTGGAAAAACAGCTCACCAAAGGCTGCTTCTAGTGTACCAGAAGAAAGCAAACCAGAGGATCTAGGCTCTAAAATGCTCAGGACTTTGAAGATAAGTATTATCATCAGTTTTATATAGGATCATAGTACTGTCAGCCATCATTAAGATTGTACATTAACCTGTGGGACACCATTTTTGTTCTTACTGCTTTCCAGAGGGGTAAAAAAGTACAAACAAGATAAAGGATGCCAGTTTCAGTGCTGGGTACCAACACAAAAACCTCCTTGCAATAAGCATTAGTCAGAGAATAGTGTACTACTGATAAAGCAAGCAGTTTAGTAGCCTGTTCTAAGTTAGTCTTCTAGTAACTGAACTGTCTTGTTTCATGACAGCACTGCTGTATTTTGTAGGAGCACTGTCTGCAAGAACTTGTGCCTTAACTGCACACTGTACTATGAGAAGTCCAGGCAACTGCAGAAACACATTCAATATGTATGTCCTCAGATTAGCCAATATATTCTCTACATACTGCTGAAGTCCAATCCCATGGCTGGTTCCCTTACAGTAGTGTATCCCTGAAGAATTCATCATGAGAAAGTCACCCCTGTGTTAAGAGCTCACAAACTGTTCAAAACACTGATGCTACTGCCGTCAGACACTGGAGTGGGTCTATGGGAGAGTGATGTAAGACTGAAGGACAATTGCCATATTCTTGCTGTTACCTGCTTTGAATTCCAAAACATTAGAAGCTGACACCACTCCATTGCTAAGAGAGGGGAGGATGGTGGGCAAGACAAGGTGCTCCCTGCCCATTCTGCACAGCAGTGACAAAATGCATATTCTGCCACCAGACCTTCACATTCTGACAGATTTGCATATAGTCCAGTTCAGGCGTGACAAAGTAGCAGTGACAAAAATGGCAGAAAAGTGAAGCTATGGTATCTAAATCCAAAAGCACTTCAGGCTCAAAGCTCCAGACCCACAGCCTAGGATAGCAAAGGAAAACTTTGCAGTCTCCCTGTATATCACAGGGCTCTAAGACCACCTTTCTTGAAGCATTTTATATTGAGACACTACAAATCATTGAGGTCGGCAGAAAACCTTTCCATCCAGGTGACATGAAACACAAATTTTGTTTCCAATTGCAGCCTTGGGTCACATACTGCAGACTTCCTTTTCTTATGACCAAGCCCAAACACATAATGGAGCGTGTTTTTATTCCAGCTGCATCACCTGCCTGCTCACATGGATACTCCAAGAAGAGAGGCTATGTATGACTGGTACTGTTGTCTGAACACTCTTGATCTGTTCAGATATTTGTCTACCAGGCATGATGGCCTCTTTTCAAGAATTAAAATACAAACCAGCCCTGTAAATCTCTGAAGATCAGATACACTTACGCAAACCTTCAGTCCTGTGTGTTGTTTGATCAGATTATGGGAATAGTAGTCTAAATAGCTATTGTTACTTATCTTTGCACTTTCTTTTTACATTTCAAAATGACAGGTTTACCCAACAGATTTCCTCAAACCTTCTAATACCACTAAACATATAAAATAGATACTTTATTTTCTGCTTAACCTTGTTTAGCATATTTGAGGCAAGGTAGAAACAGGAATGTAAATAAGTACAAGCTGCACCTTCAAATAATGCAAGAATAAAGCAAAAATTCAAGGAGACAGTTTAACCAGACCTTTTATTCAAAGTCTGAAAACTACCAAACTGAGGCAATAAAAATTCACTTTGTTAAAAAAGAATCATTTCAAGATAGGAATGAGGAATCCTTTTGCTGTGAAGCAGAAAATACTATGACGTGAACAAGGAAGAGCTGAACTGCTATATAAGAAATGTGGTTTTATCATGGAATCAGAATGACTAGGTTGCAAGATACCTCTAGTACCACCTCCTGTTCAGAGCATGTCCAATTAGATACCCAGGCCTTCACCCCATAAGGATGCATTCTTCAGAGAATTGTAATATCTATTTTCAAGCCAAAGTGATTGTTATGAAACATAAATGGAACACACAGGCAAAGAAAGATTGGGCTGGTCGAATTGAAACAATCTGCACTGTTTATAATTAATCAAGTGTGTTGGGCTGGAGTGGACTGAAAGCTTTAGTCCAGCTTTAAACAGTCTTAACTGTAACTACTTATTAATAAAGCTGCAACTTACAGCTGCCATTCAAACATGGGCCCAAGAGTGGCAAAAGGGTGCCAAGACAGACAAAGAGCTATTCTTTTCTGTCCTGAAAGGGAAGTTTCAAGAGTTTGGAAGTGACAGCATTTAGGTTTGCTGCAGCATACGCCTGTGTAGTCAACTGAAACTGCTGATTCGCTGGCTTTCCCCTAATGCCTTCTTTCAGGAAATACAGTTTCCAGGAATAAGTGCACTTAGCAAATTTAGTAACATTAAATGACAAGCAATGTCATATGTATTAAAGAGTTCCTGGTGGTAACAGTGCTAAAATAATGGAACGTGTTAAGACATACCCAAGCTTAGTTCTCCTTGAAGGAGCATATTTGATTCAATTTTAACAAAATAAACTTTTGCTCTTTCCAGTAAAAGACTAATGACTTCAGAAGTCCATCTGATCTTCCCCTGAAAGCAGAACTTCTCTACATCTGCAAGTTCTACTATCACCATCATAACATACATCAGGGAAAGTAGCTCTTATCAGCTGAGCAGCCTCAGCTGTACTTGCTTACTTAAACCAATAATTTTAAGGTAATACACAAATCCCCACAAGCTATTTCAGATAGGGTGGAATGAAAGATAGACACTTCCCTCTCTATTCCTCCCCACCCCCAACATGTTTTGATGCCTGTGTTCACAGCAATCAATATAGGACATTTAAATACTATCATTTAAATATTAAACCTTTCTTTCTCCCCTCCCATTTAAAACAGGTATGCTCAAGACACCAGAATTTTGACTCCTCTGCAGTAAGTCCATTCACCTAGACAACACTAAAGTGATAGCAAAGACATTTTCAAGCATTATCTGTTTTCAGCAAGAGAAAGTTATTTTTTTTGTTGTCCTACAGTGGAAATTATATTAGAAGAGTTACTTTAAGAGCTTCCAATAATGGCAAGTGGACATGGAATTAAAAAAATAAAGGCAGAAGATGCCCCAAGTCTTGTTATGTTTTTAAAAGAATTCCCAAGCACTTTACAGTCACATTAGCTCCTGCAGCTATTGTCCTTTCCAGGAGGGGGCACAAGGATGGTGGGGTGCCTACCTGTGTGTCTGTCTGTCTCTCTCAAAAGAGCCAGAAAGTTAGCTCTGTTGAATGTTACTGAATATTTATCAGTGCTACTTGTGCACCTCACCCATGTGGCTGAGCAGCATCTACTCCTTATGGCTAGAGTGTAACTGGTATGTTAGTGTCAACCCAATGAGTTTCACTGTAATGAAAGCTGACTGAAGAAAAGCCACCCCATACAAAGTCTTTCTAGAAAGAAAAAGACTGCATTTGGTAGATGGAGGCATGCAGAGTATCCAAGATTTTTCTATCGAACTGCTAATGCACAGTACTGTTTGAGCTGATGAGTAATAATTCCAAGTAAACAGCATGCAGATCTATTTGGCAAGTGTCAGCTTTTAACTGTTCAACCACTGCACTTTCTGTTCTTGATACTAAGAGCTTTTCCTGATTTTAAGGGGCATTTACCACTGAAGCGAAGCTTGACACAGGACTCTCAATGAACAATATTGTTTTCAGGGAGATCGTGCAAAAAATGTGCTGCCACTCTGGCACAGGGAGCTCGATTCCTAGAACTACTGTGTGTCATTCTGACAGTTTCAAGCATTGACATTCCGCTTATTTCTATTAAATGGAAGTATACGCTATCAAAATGATCTACCACAGTTGTTTTCAAAGTGAATTATAACACCTTTGAGTTTACTACTAGAATCCCACTTGTTTATGGAATTAAGAGTGGTTATTTACTGCACAGCCAGCTGCATGTTGAGCCTAGTACCTTAGTTCCAGTAACCTCAAGACAGCATTAGACTTGGCACCAAGTTTATTTTAGCCATGTACATCACCCTTCATTAAATAGCATTATAAAAATATTGACCGACACACACTTCACAGCTTAGCAGTAGCGTCACAAGCCTTTCACGTTACCTGATACGAAGTTTGCACTTTTACAAGTGTTTTCTTTCCCATGGTATCGCACCCACAAGGCAACACTCTGCTAATTTGCTTTTTGGCCTGTAATTTTCAGGCGTTCTTCAGATATTTCAGAATACCCTGGTTCATCAGTCTGGCTATACAGTGATCAAAAGGTTACTTTAACCTTTATGTGCATTTGAATTTTCAGTCAATTCACATATTTAGCTAGTTTAAAGGAAAGACAGAAGTAAACCATCTCAACTAAATTCACTGCCTTTTGGAGGGGTTTGAGAGAAGGAGAGTTCAAGACCTACTAAAATTATGAAGACTACCTGTTAATGCTTTGACTAGATGAATGAGAAAACTTTTTAATTCAGAACATATGGCAAACAGTGATCACAGCTTTCATGGATACAAAGTATGCATGTACATATAAAGCTTCAGACTCAGATAAGCAGCTCCCAACAGAATAACAAGCAAGCTCAGCTACCAACCAAGATACCACTAAATGATGTAGCCTTTCTTCATCCAGATAGTCACCATACTTTAGAAAGTACTAGAAGCAGCACAATCACTTAAGAAAATGAACCCAACCCAAGCAGCACAAAGAGTTATTCCTGGAAAAAAAGCAAAAACTCAAGACAGCAAAGTTAGAAAGACAGAAATTGACAGAAGAGCAGCAAAAACTTAACACCTGTGTACACTGGAGAAAAATAAAGTTCAAGGTTTACTTGGTTATAGGAAATGTTGTACTGCACAAGTACCGGACAGGTATCAATCTGTAGATAGTTCTAAAGATGGATTGGATTTAGTGGTTCTCAAGCTGAGTAACTAAAAAAAAAAAAAACCCCATAGTGCTGCAAAACACAGTAGTTGACAAGAGCCACAAAATAATCCTGCGTTCTATACAACATCTGTAACATTCTCAGTAGGAATACTGAGTCTAATTTTGGTGCTGTACCTCAAAGAAAGATGAGGACTGAGTTTGGAAGAGAGACATACAAGGTAGCAGGGAGCTGTAAAAGACGTCCACATGAACAACAACTGAGGAGTGGGGAGTTGTTCACGCCAACATAAAAAAACAGATTAACTGGTCAGAATTTTTTTGCTCTGGCATCTACTGCTAATAAAATAGTAACATGAGAAAGTTNGAAAGACAGAAGTAAACCATCTCAACTAAATTCACTGCCTTTTGGAGGGGTTTGAGAGAAGGAGAGTTCAAGACCTACTAAAATTATGAAGACTACCTGTTAATGCTTTGACTAGATGAATGAGAAAACTTTTTAATTCAGAACATATGGCAAACAGTGATCACAGCTTTCATGGATACAAAGTATGCATGTACATATAAAGCTTCAGACTCAGATAAGCAGCTCCCAACAGAATAACAAGCAAGCTCAGCTACCAACCAAGATACCACTAAATGATGTAGCCTTTCTTCATCCAGATAGTCACCATACTTTAGAAAGTACTAGAAGCAGCACAATCACTTAAGAAAATGAACCCAACCCAAGCAGCACAAAGAGTTATTCCTGGAAAAAAAGCAAAAACTCAAGACAGCAAAGTTAGAAAGACAGAAATTGACAGAAGAGCAGCAAAAACTTAACACCTGTGTACACTGGAGAAAAATAAAGTTCAAGGTTTACTTGGTTATAGGAAATGTTGTACTGCACAAGTACCGGACAGGTATCAATCTGTAGATAGTTCTAAAGATGGATTGGATTTAGTGGTTCTCAAGCTGAGTAACTAAAAAAAAAAAAAACCCCATAGTGCTGCAAAACACAGTAGTTGACAAGAGCCACAAAATAATCCTGCGTTCTATACAACATCTGTAACATTCTCAGTAGGAATACTGAGTCTAATTTTGGTGCTGTACCTCAAAGAAAGATGAGGACTGAGTTTGGAAGAGAGACATACAAGGTAGCAGGGAGCTGTAAAAGACGTCCACATGAACAACAACTGAGGAGTGGGGAGTTGTTCACGCCAACATAAAAAAACAGATTAACTGGTCAGAATTTTTTTGCTCTGGCATCTACTGCTAATAAAATAGTAACATGAGAAAGTTATCTCCATTAGCATTTTTCAATGTTTTCTTAGCACAGCTAACTAAAAATAATCTCAGAGATCAATATTTACATACAGTATTCAAACAAAAGATTGACTTAAAGTATTGTTAATGTGAAATTTCTTAAGGCAGCTCTTCGGTTGAAGGAATGGGTAGATGTACTTGGGTCTCAGTCTGAAGGTGAAGCATTGCAATTACCGAACATGGGGAACCAAAATACTCTGGGTGCTTATCATTAAGTTGGAAGTGAAATCTAAGGTTTGTTCTGAGTTTCAAAAAAGTTCCTCCTGCATAACCTCTAATACTTGTGGTCATAAGAAAAATAACAAAGACAGAAGGCCAAGTTTAATTAAGGAATACTTCAATATTGTACTTCAATATTTTACCTGATGTCCTTCATACTGAGAAGCCGACGGGTACTACCAACAGATTTAAGCAATCTGACATTAATTCAGGCTTTCAGAATTGGAACAACTAGAGCGTTTTGAGGAGGCTCCTTTAAGAATACTCTGTGGATTATTTTGTTATATTTAAGATGCTTCTCAAGTGCACAACATTATGGTGTTCTGGTTTTAGCCATTGTGAGTTTTGCTTTTGTATGGTGTTGCACTCACTTTAGACTAGCCAAAGCCCACCTCTACCCCTTGTCCTCTCCTTAGACACCCACATAATGGCTGCCTTTTCTGCTTCAACATCACAATTGCTGTTAGTACTAGTATTTTTCAATGCCTAACAGCACATTCAGGAGCTCCTTTAGAACAGTACACTGACAAGGGAAAACACAACATGCAGATGACCTTAAGGGTGAAATTAATGACTCTTAATACTTTGTGCACAAGGTAACTCTTAACTTTTTTTAGGTTATGTGGAAAAAAAGAATCACGTTTTATGTGATTAACAAGCATTTTGTGAAAATTTCAAGCTGACAATGGGGTGGGGTTTCGTTTGTTTGGTTTTTTTTTCCACAACAGTATTCTAAAGTGCCCTTACTACCTGCAATCAAAGTTATGCTGTTTAAAGTTCACCCTGCAGTTTTCTAAATTAATTTGTGAACTAGGACCCAGATTCAGACAATAATAACTTCAAAATTATATGTACCAATTCTACATTTTTGTTTGGAAATGTATCAGTGTTTAATAAAGGAAACAAACTGTTTTAATACTTATGCCTAAATTTGACTTTACTAGCCTGCCAAATGCAGTTTTTTTAACCATCTTTACTAGATCTGTACTAAAACAATGCAAAAAAACTGGGATACGAAGCTTCTGAGTGTAATAAATGATAATTTAAAAGTCAAGTTGTAGTACATATTGAGAATTCCACGAAATTAGAATTACAAGCTAAACTATCTTCGACCCCCCCACAGATTGACACACCCCCTCCCCCCATGCTATTTGGGGGAAAAAATTGCTCGAAAAGAGACATTTCGTAAGTTTTACTGTTCTCAATGTTTCTGTATAACCTAAGTTAACTGACAACTACTCTCCCAGTGTCTAATCAACAGTAAAAACAATGAAGGAATGACTACTTCAAGGTAGACACTTAACACCTTTCACAGTCAGACTTTGAAATTCATGCCCCTTGCTCTAGATAGAAACACACCCTGTAAATCGTCATTTCAAAATGAAAAAGGGAACCTATGTATTCTTTACGTGCCAAATTTGTTGGGTATCTAGATATCCCTCAGAGAATGACTTTTTCCAGGTTGACACGCCAAAGACAGGTTTTGTAATAAGTTCAGCAAGAGTTAAAACAGTATTTCAGTTTGATAAACACAAGATTTTGAAAATCCAAGACTTAAAACACTTTCAATTTATTCTGCTGAAGAGTCACAAAGTCAATAATGAACGCACACAGAACTTGTGTTAGAAAAAATTAAAACTAAGAGGGAACAAAATGGGACAAACCTAAGCTGATGCCCGGTTTCTCATGGAACATTAATTTCTAAACAAATTCTCGGCAAGCTTTTAACTCACATGTTAGATTAACAGTACAAGAAATCATTATCTGGATCTCAGGAGTTCAAGTTAATTTGCTTAAAATAAGTTTAATTATCCAGGGTGTTCTAGCAGCAAACAGCAACTCACACACCTCATCTATACCTTTAGAAAGCAAGAGAAGTTTCTAAGATAACATCAAATCTACCAGAGTAAAGAATGAAAACTTTGGATAACTTTAAGTGTAAAGAAACACTTTCCACTTTAGTGAAAAAGTGAAATTTTATTCATACTACATAGCACACATTCATTTTACTTGTTAGAAGTTACATGCTGCAGGGGTCCATGTTCTCAACAGGTAAACCCAAACGTTTTCCTAGAGCACCGAACTAAACATATAAGCCATTTTCTCTAGTCCCAGGTTAGAAATTCCATACTCCATTTTCAAACCATGGTAAAGACCTGGAAGTCCTTCAATTTATTATTTAAGAAGACAGCAACGTTTCAAAAGTATCAATACCTGTGTCCTTGTGCATCGATCTTTTTACACTGGAGAAATGTGAAAACCTAGTCTGGTCTTGAGTCCTTCAGCAATATACCTTTCCATTAGATCCATCTAAGAAAACATCATAAGCTACCCTAGACCTGACTATCTCTTAGGGTAGGAGAACAGAGAAGCTTCCAAATGATACACACCCTTACAACCAGATATTTTACAGATAACTATCTGCTCAGCACATTTAAGTAAAAGAAAGGACTCCTGGTTACACATTAACTATTTCCTCATTGGTCTCACTGATGGTCTTAGCACTGTTTTAGACTTTTCCCTCCTCCAGTTCAGGGAGATCAATAAGCATTTTAGAAGCTGTAGTTGAAATATTTAGACTAGTAAGCATTCAGGAATGTTTTACATTTCTTGGCTACCAGATACTCATTGGTGTTGCTAAGCAGAAAGTTTTTCTAAGTCTGCTCATACTCAAATTTAATAAAAAATTCATTCTAAATCAGTGTTTTCTCTATTCAGAGCACAATGAAACACAGTCACAAAGTTTTAGGCCATCTTTCATACTCTAAAGATAAACAACCTTGTGACATGCTACAGTAAGTCTGACAAACATACTTTTGTTAGCAAACAGCTTAAGCAGCCTACCATAACTACCTACCCACTCAGTAAGCAACAAAGAGCTTGGAAAACAAACAAAAAAAGTACTTTCTATAGCAGTAGACTCAAGTTAATAAAAATGACTGCTTAGTAAAGGAAATAAATTCCTCTGTCAATTTTACTCAAATTATTATGTGCCACTTCAAGAACCTAGTTCTCAAACAAAATCAACTTTTATCTGGTAAAAACAGTTTGTCAAGGAACTTCTGCTTGAGTTTTGATAACCTGACCACCAAAGTTCCTCAGAAAATTTCAGAATAAGCAGACTGAAATCTGAACTTTTTAGTGAAATAGGCTATTTTCTCTCATGAAATACCATCTTCTCCTACTCTCAATCAAGTGTTTAGATATAAATCTTCCACAAGAACTGAAGAAAATTAAAGGATGGTTGAGAAGTTACCTAAAACTAAGGATCACTAAAGTGCTGTTCATGCAAATTCAAATGAAAAATAGGATTAACTTCCAGACTCCAAGAAAATCTGCTTTTCAGATCCTATCAATGTTATTATGAAACAGTACATTTTTCCTACAAAACTGTATATAAATTATAGGATATAGCACTAACCACCATAGAAAATACCAAAACAAGACAATTGCAGACACATTCTTTAAGAAACATTTGTGATAACCAGACTGAAAACTGGATTTGGACATTTCTGCTTTAGTTACACCAAACACCTATTTATGTGCATACAGCACTTTTCCAAGGCTTCTGTTGATAGCATTTCTATGTATTTCAGTAGGAACAGATGCAGCTACACACCTACAACATTCATCACACGAATCTGCTACTGTGCTACTCTGTTATGAAGACAACAGAACCTTGCACTGGAAAAAATGCTAGTAACTCATGATTTTCTGAGATTTAATTACATACTTTTAACTTGAGTCCAAGCTATTGTTAGAAGACTGCATCACCTTTTGCTGTTTTCATTGCCTTGTCTTGCCTTGATCATGGTATTTAGTTGCATACTACGAAGAGAATGCTTTTAAATAATGTATTGCTTTAATATATTAAATGGTTTAATGTTTTATTTAGTTGTGAGGTGACATAATATTCCCTTCTCCATTTAAGAATTAAAACTGCTATTTGTCTGGACTACTGTAAATACTACAGAGTAAAAAGGACTATGCAAGAAACTGAAAAGTGTCAAATAGACATGAAACTGCAAACTACATATATTTATAAAGCCATTAGATTCAGAACAGTTAAGTCCCATGTTACTACATTAGGAGAGCAAGATGCAAACTGAACTGTTTGTTGTCAGTTCAGCATATACAGAAATAATTTTATTTCCACTTCCTACTTGTAGACATACTTTTCTTCAGTATATATAACATTCCAGAACACATGACTCGTTTTCTTTTAGCAATGACTAGAAAGATAACTTTAACAGAAAAATAAAAAAAGCATTCATTACTTCTATCTCAATACTAGCTCTAAGTAAATACTCAAAAAATTGGGTAGTGGAATTATCCATGAAACCTCTCATTCTACTCTTTTAAATGTGAAGACAGATCTGGCACCAATGTATTTATTTATTTTAAAGAACCACTGAATTCTTGCAAAGCATGGAAGTTTAAACTGTCCAAACCAAAATAAAAAAAAAAATTTTTTTAAGTGGAAAGCCTGCATAATTTATCAGGCTTCTTCACAAAGGGAGGTCACTTTTAGAATGCTAGAACTCATGTTCCTCAAGTCTCATTAACTATCTGAAAAGGAGGTTGAATAAGACAACTTAAATTTACCAGTAATACCAGACAGAAAAAGAAAAGCAAACAGACACCTCATGATAGGTGCTAGAGAGTAAAGCAAGAGAAGAAAATTCAGTGCTGATAAATACAATTTTTTTTTTTTGTGACACAGGGAAACAATTCCAGATTTACACGTACAATGACAAACTCTAAACTGCTGCCACTCAATACTTCCATATTATACGTGATTCCATAAAATTGTCAGCTCAGAACTCAGCAACAATTAAGCCTTCACAGAGGGAAAAGAACAGCATGAAGAAGACATCCCTTTGAGGTTGTGCAGAGCAGAGTTTAAGACAGGATTTGGGGTTTTTTCCTCATTCATTCCTGTAAGCTAGCATGCAATGACCCAGCCTCCATTTCTGCTTATTTGGACTTCAGGTTAAGTTCTGCATTTCACCAACTAAATAATTCACCAACACTAGCCTGAATTTTAGCCCAGGTTTATCAACTTTAATGTCCCCATGACTCCATACCTGAAGACCCCCATACCTGTAAAACAGTTTTTGGAATGCCAGTTCTATGGATGTGTAATCCAGCAGCTTTTTCAGTGACACATTTTTCTCATGTATTGCAGTAGTAGCAAATTGCAGTGTTTTTGTCTCAAGAATACTCCATGGTTAACTTTGTGGGTTTTTTTTTCAATAGACTACAGAAAAGAATCCTGGTTTTGCAACTTAATTTTGTGTGTTTTAACATTACCTCTGTATCAAAGTGAGGCAAAATGCCAAGTTAAAAATGGACTAATACTCTAATTGAGATTTTTTTTTTTTTAGAGAACCATTATCAAAAGGCAGCACTTTAAGAGCATGTACTGCTTATTGTAAGGATTACCCAATAAAAGGTGAAACTTCCTAATTACACACTATACTTATATAAACAATATTTCAAGAAGCTCAAGATAAAAATGCAACTTACTTAGATATCTATTTTAATTTGTATTCCTGTAACAGTTGTATAACCCAGATGCAGAAGTTGCATTGTGCTAGGTATTGCAGTTAAACTCAACACCTTGGGACAGTGCCTATCTTGTACCTGAAAACATAATGCTTCACGTGCTATGTACTTTAAAAACATCTGACCTTTCAAGCCCTTTAGGTAAAATGAAAATAACTGAGTTCATTGGAAGAGATAAGGAATAGATGAGGAAAGATGCACCAAAATGCTGATGAAGAATAGGGCCTTAAAAGACACGTAGATGAAAGTCAGTAATCAGATAGAGTAAAAGCAGCCAAATGATAGAAGAGAGGAGCCTAAAACCAGAACGATAACCTAGCAGAAATTACTCTTAGACTAACAAGTTTAGTATCTAGAACAGATAAGAAACAATCCAATAATCAGCGAGAGAGGATGGACAAATCCTCTACAGAGTCACTCAAATATCATGAAAGCTTTGTCTTTTTCAAGCTAGAGCTCAAGAAACATTCACAGTTGTTAGCTCAGTTCTCTAAACTCTTACCTATGAAGAAAAATCACATCAATTCCTTTTAAACATATTTAACACACAGCTTCAATCTTGCAGCTTTTACCTGTCATAAACACCTTGAGTAGTTTAACGACTGTACAGGGAAGTTTACAGTCATTACTCTGCAAGCACCACCAGATCTAATGAGGGAGTGAAAAAGGAAATCAGAAAAAAAGAGACATACCTTGTGTTGTTCTATTGCATCTACCCATTGTTGTCTGTGGTCTGGGTCCTGAGCTCGGAGGTACCAAACACTATCGTTTACACTAATATCAAATCTGCATTCGTCAAAGTCATGGGGCTGTGACAGAAAAAAGTGTAAAAGTAGCTAAAATTAGCAACATTATCAACAACACCTCACAGAATATTTTTGACACACTAAAATATTGTAATCAGAAAGCCTGGTCTATATGGTCTTGAATTCACCCTAGATTCTAAATTCTGCTTTATGTGTCTGTCTCAAATAATGAACATACACTCTCATAATGAAAAATGCCAGTCTTCTGAAATAGAAAAGCCCGTTTTGTACATTCTTTTAAATAAAATTGTCACAAAAAGTTCCACACAAACAGTGACCAAAACTTCAATACTTCAAAACAAATTCTTTATCAAAATAACTACTGGTCACAGACAGGAAAATACACCCATAAATTTTTTTTATTATTATGTATTTCAAAGCATGAAAGAAAATAAGGTTATTGCTATCAATATCAATTTTAAATGGAAGGTATACATACATCATAGCAAAAAGCACCATAGAACCATAAGACAGAACCATAAAAGCAGACTATAGCAAAATGACAAGGAAGGGCAGGAACTAAAGGAAGCTCTGCCTCATCTATTTTCACCATGTAAGACAGGATCACCAGATAATAGGGAGCAACATGCAATCCTTTCCAATATCACCACTCAAATGCATCTAACTTTCAGTTCACATGCCTCAGAATACTAAAAAACTTTTACTACCATTACAACGCAGCTGTTAAGGAAAGTACACAGAAAGAAAACAACCATCTATTCTGTCCCGTGCCCTGACAGTCAGTTCAAAGCTACTCCTTAGCAAACATCCAACTGAGCACATTCCCTGTCTCACCACCCCCTTGAAAACTATTCTTAAAGAAACGTAACACAGGTATAGATGAATACCTTTTTAAATTTGAATATAAAGAAAAGTTACACATGTAAATAACTGTAGGAAGCTAACAGGCTCTAAGGTTAAGGCAAATGATGTTATTTGAACCATAGAATACCAGGTTGGAAAGGGACCTCAAGGATCATCTGTTTCAACCTTTCTCAGCAAAAGCAGGATCATGGGTACTATGCACAAGACAACAAGAAGTAAAGTTACAGCCTTGGACTTCAGGAGGGCTAACTTTGACCTCTTCAAGAAACTCCTTGGAGAGATCCCATGGGCTACAGCTCTGGAAGGCAGAGTGGCTCAAGAGAGCTGGTTGGTATTCAAACACCACTT
>VXBH01000313.1:57193-68437 GCA_013400035.1 Rynchops niger
GGGGGAATAGGCGGCTGAAGACGACACTTACTTCAGTTCTGTGCGCGTCTTGTCAACCACCTCCCCCCACCCCTTATTGAACAGCTCTTCAGTCAGGTCACCTTGACCTCAGCAACCACGACCATCAAGAACAAAGATAACAGGCCAGCTATTATGGCACTGGCTACATGGTACTGCACACTCACAGCTAACACAAGATGTGAGTCAGATAGAAGACTGGCTGCTTTGAATACATAATGATAATGGTTAGCATGTAAGAACTAATGTATAGTGATAATTAACAATGTGTAAGAAGTAATTATAAGCACAAGGCATGTAGCTAGTGAATATCAGCCTAAAAGCTTTCGTTTTAAAGTATAGAATTGACCTGATTTGTCAGTCTAAACTCTCCCATCACAGCTATCTCTAATTCCTTGATAAATATTAATTATATTTGTGTATATACAGATCTATATATTCACACATATTTAGTTGTAAGAAACCTTAAGAAAAATAACTTTTCTACTTAAAAGAGAGCAACATAAAAAGCTTTAAGAATAAATTAGACATTAGTTACAATACAATCTGGGTTAACACCTGGAGATATGGGGTAGTAATTTCTGTACCAACTTGTCCTCTTAACTGAGGAATGGTGGACTTCAATTGAGTGGAAAGACATGCCAAATAGATTAGGAAGTAGCTGAAGTTGGCCAGAATATTTGACCTAATCCACATTGACTGGAATTCATGAGGAACATGGCAAAAGCACCAACCAAAGTATATGTATGCCTAAAGGAGGAGGCAGAAAAATGAACTGAGAGGAGCAGAAACAACACTCAAGTAGTCCTCTGTGAAGAACCATTCTGAGTGTATGGACAGAAGTGAAAGGCTGGTAAATTAGCAACTTCAGGAGGCAGCAAAACAGGAGACGGCTTGATGCAGCTACGTATTAGTAGATAAAAAAAGAGCATTCTGACCTTTTTACTTAGCATTCTAGGAATGTGTATCAAAGTGAGGTCTGGTATTGTACAAATCCTCAATAGAGATGTTAAAAGTGTCATTAATAGCTATCACAAGACAGATCAGTTAATCAACAGCAGGTTGCCTAGCAGGACTGTTGAGCCACACTACAACCCTGGAGGGGGGTGACATATGAACCAACTGTATCCACAAACAATAAATCAACTATAGATCAATCTTATAAAGATGCAGAGATATTCAGATTGAGCAAGAATAACGATTCCAAATACCACATAAAAATTTGCTGAGCTATAAAGATAATAGCTTTAACACCAAATGCAAACACTGGAATTATTTAAGGCTTGGTATAGCATCTGTGAGAAATGCTCCTAAGCATGATATAAACCATGGGCAAGAATTATGATCCTGAAGTGTATGTCAAATGATGAACACCCTTAAAACTTAAATAATTCTCTTAAAAAAAAAAGCAAGTGGGACAGTGTTATTCTAATTGATAATAAAAAGTTGACAGAAGTACTGTTGGATTACAGCCCTAATTCCAAGTGTGTTGTAACTCATGATTATATTCAAGTACTAAAGCTGAATTATTCAGCAATATTAAGTAATCCTAAAATATTTCATTAATACACATTACTGATTTTTTTGACACCTTAATCATTATGAATTCTTAATCATAATAGGAAGAACAGTTTCACCTGAGCTGCTCTGGCTGTTTATTTTTCCACTTCTGACTTAATTTCCTCAATTCATACTAAGGAAGAAATCTTCCATTTCTCCACCCTGTCAAATAATTGCCTTTGACTTCCCAAAGATATTAGCACTCTATAACTTTGATAAATACAGGGCAATGTTCTGACATTTTCACTTTGAGCATTAACCCATTAATTGCTGGTCCAGATAACTCAAAGACATACAAATTTGTACAGAGGATGTGAACACTAAAAATAATTGTGCGGGAGAATCCTGTGTTCCAAGCAACACCTGCCTGCTGCGCCAGCATCAGCCCAGTGTTGTTATCTCCTAGGCATCAACTCCCTTTCTCTCCCCTACTCTCCTATTGCTCTTTGGCTTTTTCTTCTCCAGAATGCAACCATCTCAGGCCTTTCACATATAAGCAAGCATTCCTGACCACACTTGCCTCTGCCTAGAATAACCATTCAGATTTCTCTCCCATTTAGCCACAATTTTCCACCAGTCTGGATTTAGCCTGATTCTAACACCAAGCACACACCAACACCTAAAAGTATTAATTGCCATGTGTCCTAAATAAACCCCTGTCTACTTAGGATTTGTATTCTATGTCTTAGTTTACTTAGGTCATCTTTTAGTAGCAATTAAGGCTGAGGAAGCACTTGATCAAATTACAGAAAATTAATTATTTAATTAAATACTCATCACTTCATACTAAAACAGATTGTTTTCCAACCTCAGTCAGTTGGAAACAATATTTTCCCATGCAATTAGCAATTATTACAAATTTGCTGCTACAGTATTTCTGCCCAGGGCACAGATTTATAGCTTAGCTTTTTTAATAAAAGCTTTCACCAACTAAAAAGTTCCCATTCAACTTACGTAGCAGACTGAATCAAACCTATCAGTAGTTAAAAGCTGCAATTACATCATTCTTTTTGTGTCATAAGCAGGTGTGTTAGCAAGATCAAAGTTCAGAGCAACAGCTAGAAAAAAGCAAATCCAAAGTTAACACAAATTAGTCCTACAAGTGGATCCGCTTCTATAAACTATCACTCCAATTGCTTCCAAGACATTGTTACATTTCACATTTTATAAAATTTAAAAGAATCATGCAAATGTAATGTTAAAGTCAAGGCAAATTTTTTAGTCTATTTTGTAAGACATAATTCTTCATGCTAGAAGTGTTTTGAACAACACTACTAAGAATATTTGTCTAGTACTGACACCTCCTTCAATTAAAAATTACAAATCTTTATTCTAAAACTTAAATATTTGTAGAGTTTAGAGTTTCTGTGAAAAACACTCTCATAGGAACCTTCTGTATCTGTTTAAATTGACAAATGCATGAAGCATTCTCTGTTGTCAATCTATTTTTAAAAATGTCAATCTGTACTTCCTCTCACAAGTGCCCAATTATTAATGGTGGACAGCGTTATGCTCTAAATAAACCAGAATACTGCTAGAGTGAGGAAGGGTGGCTGTTCAACTAACTGTACCCTTAAAAAGTGGGGTAATTTTTTTTTATTATTAGTTGCGGATTACTGGAAAGAACCATTTCACTCTTTCTTCAGACTATGTATAAGGAAATGAGAAGCTTAAGACTGGAAACTCTTTCACAGTGTTCTTGTTTTTTCGTAAACTGGAACACATGTTTATACCAGCCCTAATTTATAACATGAATATTTATTAAGTTCTTCAAAAAAGTAATTTATTGTTATAAGAAAGCTAAGAGAATTCACTAAGCTGTCTCAGACAGCCTTCAGTTTATCTTCTTGCCTGTACTGAGCACCAGATATTCATAACAGATATTCAAGAAATCTGCCCTTTCAGAAATCCATTCTGAAGGGGAATGGCTTGTAACTTGTACATTAATATAAAGCATCATTACTGCCTTCATTAAGCAACAGAGCTTTCAAATTACTGTTTCTGGAACAAAAAAGTTTACTGAAAATATCTCCATTATGCAAACTGAATTTATTGCTCAACCCTGGTCCAGGCATTTCCACAGAACTCTCTAAAGATCTCTTTACAAAACAATAACAACAAAGTGTTCTAAAAAAAAAAAGACTAATAACCAATCGCATGTTTGTGTTACAATTTTGACATGAGTATGTATCATCACAGTATAACCAAAACCAAGGAAAATAATTGCATCAGTTATTGCATCTTGTTTAAGATCCAAATTAGAAATCAAGAAATTTTTCTACATCAATAATGTGTACAGAAAGGAAGATGAAGACCAATCACTGGATTATAAAATGGTAAGTATGAATCCTACCTGAAGGAAAACTGAAGTTTAAGTGGGAACATAAGCTTTGGAACTCTTGCTGTATATGTATTCACCTCTAGTGACAAAAAATACATGGCTGAGATCAACCATTCTTTAAATTTAACAAGCATGATATTTCTGTAAGCATTTTTCAAGATCCTCCATATGAATCCATATTGAAGAGCTATCCTGACCAGCCAAATCCTTTCCGTAAAAAAAAACTCTAGAACTCATGAGACAAACACTTTGTTGTTAAGATTTGTAAACAGGTTTGAAAATCTATTAATATAAATTACCACCAGGATTAAATTAGTGCTGGCCTTTCAGTGAGACTGCCTGAGGCACGGCAGATGACCTCCAGAGTTCCCTTCCAGCTTAAGTTATTCTATGCATACCATGTTATTCTTGATTTATCACGCTGTGACTGTATGAGTTAGTGCAAGTCACTCTGTACAAAAGCCGCAATGGCACTATCAGAACAGACAAAG
This sequence comes from Rynchops niger, assembly GCA_013400035.1. Taxonomy (NCBI): domain Eukaryota; kingdom Metazoa; phylum Chordata; class Aves; order Charadriiformes; family Laridae; genus Rynchops; species Rynchops niger. The sequence continues at coordinate 61,604 of VXBH01000313.1, forward strand.
TAATCAAGGAAGAGAGAGTACAAGCTGAAAGGCCAGTTTGCCTGGAAGTTGGACTTCCAGTTCTACAGAGCATTTCTGTTCTTTTAATGACAGAATCTAAGACCTGCTAATTCCAAAGCTGAATCCCACAGATCCACCAATCCAGGACTGCCATCAATATCCACTCCTAACCCGGTATACAGAAGTCCCCATTGAAAGTTTGATTTTAGGAATGAAAGAACTACAAAGCTTTATGGTAATGAAGAGTATCTTCAATAAACACTGTCTACCTTTGACAACCAACTACAGGCTAGATTAATATAACAAAACACAAATCTGTGTATATCTTTTTATGACACCCATAATTTCTTCTCATCCTTTGACCACATAGCAGAACTTTTAACTTGAGATCAAGCCTCCACTCTGTTATAAAACAATTAAACACCTTCAAGCTGTTTTTCCTTAACTGGCTAAAAGCAACTCAGCATCATGGATTGACTTTCATTGTCCTCCCCCGTAACTTAGTTCACATGGCCAGTTCTTGACAGTTCATTACTTGATGTAGTCCAGTGAGTATATAATAAATATTCATCCTTTAGTCCTCTATTCCAGAAAAAAAAAAATCAGCTCTCTTCAATCCCAGCGGTTAATATAGCAAGTAGTCCAACCAGATGCCATCTTTTTCATTCTGTTAAAGACTATTGCCACAGGAACCTACCTGTTTTGGAGGGATGACATTATAATTCTACACTTGAAATACCTGAAGAAACTATTTTAAGAAGATAATTTAACATGTTTTCCTCTTTAAATAAAGACAGGAGAGACAAGTATCGTCTTATAAAGTATCCCCGTAGAATTATCTGTCTATCAGTCTCTGCCGAATGTGATAGGAATGATAAAACAAGAGCAGAAGTGACTGGGGCTTTCTGAATACAACATCCATGTCTCAATACTGTGTCTTACCATTAGGCTGATCTTCATTGCTGGAAGTACAGTAACACTACTCAGTGACAGCAGCTTTCTAAATTTGTGCTTATACATCAACAAAGCATCCTATACTACTAGTACTATTCATTACACACAGAGAATCACTACATTACCTGTTGAATCCAAACACGCACACCTAATCTGAGTACCTGAAAGAAAGCTTCATGAGAATCCAATCACCCTCTCCTTCAAGGAAACATTATGGCTATCAACACCATCTCATACCACTCATGTCCTGCTTTGTACTGAAGGAAAACTTACTGAAATACACCAGGTTAGGAAACAGTATGCCTGACTCTGAATCAGCAAGATTAATGCAATCTAAACTTACAGTACAACAAAAGACTGTTCAATAATATTCAAGATTAAGATGCCCATGACATCAAATCAGTGCTCCTGAACACTAAGTTAGTAAGAAACCTGAATTCCCTCTCTACCAAAGTAATCATATGACAAAGAGTTACATTCCACTGATAGCAAAAGTAGTTTTCACACATTATTATCTCAACATTTATTTTATTGGCTGTTAGTGTTCTCCGATGCATTTAAATACACCCTAGGATGGTTACAGTTAGTAACACATTACAAGAACAAGAAATTAAAGATTAACTATGCACTTCATGAAGAGCATTTTAAACATTCATCTTTGAGCATAATTAATTTTCTATTGAAAAACATAGGTTAAAAAAATTAAATTTGCTACCAAACAACTATCAAACCAGAAGCATTTGTGCTCAAACTCTGGCTTAGAAGAATAACTTCTGAAAAATAAGAGATGGAATAACAGCATGACAGTTTCAAAGTAAATTTCTACATCTTAAAAGACAGGAAACGATACAAAAATATTCCTGAAACTCTAGTACTTACACAGCAATCACTTTAACTGCAGCTAGAAATAATTAACAGTAGTTTACCAGGTTTCAGAGATGCCATTTCAAACTACAATCAAGCAATTAAACTGTCAAATACCATTCACAAAGCATGAGGGTGAATGAAAAAGGAACAACTAAAATATCAGATTAACTTTTAGAACTGTGCTCATTTTTCATGCTTTCTCCAACTCCATAGTTTTCTTTCTTAATGTACTCAAAAAGCTCAAGAACTGAAAAAATGCAGTGATTCAACTCCAAGTTACCAGATATAACAAGTGCCAGATAGAAGAGCAAAAAAGCTGTATCTAAGAAGTTCCAGTGTTACACACTTCCTAGTCAGAAGATAAGCTTGCCAACTTCCCTTCACAAAGTGCAATGTACCAAAACACTGCAGCAGCAATAGCAGAATCAATATAATCTCTCACTCCACCACCACAACTGGAATTCAGGCTGCTGAGGTGTGCTCAACAGCATGCTTCCAGATGTCCCTTGGCCTGCCTCGTTGCCACCGCCTCCCTGTCTCTGCCTGGTTGGCATGTTAGGCCTCTTGCTACTCAAGACGTTTTCGAAAGTCCTGATCAGAGGCTGGTACTACCACAAAAGCACACTTAAACCAGAATTCCTAGAGACTGTTATTGTGCACCATACATACCCGAGTAAGTCAAATCTTCAGCAAGTTCTGAAAGTTTAAGCAGGTTAAAAAAGTGTTTTAAAATAAATTAGGTAATCTGTTAATTTTTAGATGACCGCCTACAGTTGATGTAATCAATCCAGTCCTTTTTTTTCAAACTAAGATGTATTTAATAAAACTCTATTTGTAAGCTGAATATTAGTAAGAAAGAAAACTTCTCATTTGTCATCCTTAATTCTGTTTGAAAATAACAGTAACAAAGAAACATGCTTTTTGGCAAGCATAATTAATACACAATTCTGAAAGCCACAAAAAGCAGATTTTATTCTTTATCTCCTAAGGCAATTCATTTTCATGAGTTTTCATTTATATGTAGGCTCTTCATTTTTACTAGCATAATACCGGATCTTTTAGCATTAGACAAAAATAGCAACACACTAACTTGTTCAGAGGAGGAAGCATGTGGTAGAACATTTTCTTTTGGAAGTGTTCTACAGAGTCTTGTTCAGAAAGTGCAGTCAAAGAACTACTACCTTCTGTCTCTAGTGCAATGTGTAAAGATTGGATGGTACCTCCTTTGGGAAACCGGCCCAGGGTCTTAGACCAACCCCTGGAAAAACTTTCAGCCTCCAGAGGCAAACCATACCCCTACCCACAGAAACATCTAACGTAAGAGATTAAAAGCTGCTTATTGCAGCCGCAAATGAGAACAGCTTGTTTTCTTATTGGGAACTCCATGCCCTGCTCCACAGTGTTCCACTGATATCGCTAATTTTCATAACAGATGACCTAACAGAATTTGACATACCCATGTTTGCTTTCACCAGACATTAGCCTACAAATACGTAACACCTCAAAACTTGAGAAGATGGAAATAACGAAATAGCACTTACTGTAATCACAGCCTTGCTCAGACAGATAGAGCCTCTGCAGCCATACTCCGTTTCATCTTCAGACTTGTAATAACTGAGTGTGTTGCTTTTCAGAACTACCCATCGATCCTGCCACCCATGAATGTAGTTGGTCCACTGTTAAAAAAAAAAAATTTCCAAATATCAGCTAGTAGAAAAATAACAATGAAAGACAGTGTGGCTGATACGTCCCAGGCTTTTAAGCACCAGGAGAAAAAAGCAACTTATTTTAAAAAACTCTTGCCAATTAAGAACTTTATTCTGCTCCAATCTAAAATAATTTTACAAACTCCTAAAGGTACTAAAAACCAGTTGTTTCAAATGAACAGTAAGATAACAGATGCCTTGACTGCAGCTGCATTGCCAAGGCCAGTTAAAAAAAGGCAATAAACATACTGATGACACAGATTAAGGAGGATGGGGGAGTGGGGGGGGTGATAAAATCAAACAATCACTAAGGTAAGTTTAACTACCTGATTTAAAATCTGTAGTTAGACCAAAAGCCAAACTTAAGTGGAACATGAAATAATTCATTTTTACATAAAAGTTAATTTCCACAAAATGATTTTACTAAAATATCTAATTCTCTTCATATAAATACAAACACGCCATTATCCCACAGTACAATATATAACTATTGTAACGCCTAGAGTAATCAGTTCGTTATCAATTTAATATTACCCATAGATATTGCCTTAGGTTTTAACTCCTAACCATTTTCTCATGAAGAAGATACTTCCTTATAAGCAGACATCCAGTCATCCTCTTGTTACTCAGATTTTTCTAGGGACTCCACATTCACATGGAATGAAACTGATACTCCAGGAACAAGTTCTGGATTCAACCTACAGAGATCTAGTAAGAAGCGACTAAAAGTTCCGGTTATTAATCTTGTATTTGCAACATCTTCCCAACTCCACTTTGTAGAATCAGAGCCGTTCTGTAACTCTTGACTACACTGGTGCTTTGGTCTTCAATCACAGTGCAAAAATTATAAGTTAGATAAAAATGGAAACAAAAACATTGAAAATTATTTTATCATGCATTTCTTTGACCACGACTGCCATTCTTTGACAAAAAGCTATGAGAAGCAAGCTCTTCTCTAGCATTTAAGTCTATCACTGTTCATGATTTTGTAATATATAAATGTGGGGGAAGAAAGTCAACTAACAAGCTTGCTTCCGCATTTACTACATGTATTAGTTAATGCATATCCCATAACTACATGTTAGCTCTAACAATAACATGCGGAGTTCTAAGGAAAACAAATTCTATAGCTGAGAAATTCCTAACAATTTTCAAGTGTAGGTAAGACCTTGATTTGCTCTCCAAAGATAAAGCACTTCTTTATCTCTTAATAAACCAAATGGCTAAGTTCAGTATTTTTTAAAGAAAGCCTCAACTGTGTTCAGTACACGAATGTGTAGCACAAGCAGTCGTGGAGGTATATTATTTCCTGCCTTCCTCTTTTTACGTCTCTCATGTTCCCAACTCCTCCCAAATGCGAAACGCAAGAGTCCAAAGTTATCTGGGGCACAGGAGCAAGGGGCAGGGAGGAAAGCACCTTCCCTTCTCTGACAGAGTTAAGTGAGACAAACATAGCAGTCAATCTTGCATTTGCTGTTGCAATCAACACTTGCTGTTGCAATCAAAGAGTCAAGAGACTCCTTAAAGTACATTCGGTAGGCACAAGGTTTTGGCAGAGAAAAGATGACTGTTTTTTCAAGTATCTAGATTCTTGTGCTCAAGACAGACTTTTCCACATTGAAATTGTTTCTTTGTGTCCATCTTAAAATTGTCTTGAAATCTTGAAATGCAACTGAGAAAGCCCTAGAGTTCTAAAACATTTCGAGACCAGCAGGATGTACTTCTAATAAGCTTCTATTACCAAATTACTCTGATTCCTTCAAAGCTTCTCTCTTTACCAAAGGGCAGAACAACTTAAACACTACAAAGCACACAGAACTGCAGCCTATTTATATCAATTTAGAATTAAATTATACACAAACAGTTATTAAAAACAGGTATTTCTTCAGCAGAAAGTTTGGTATGCTACCATTTCATTTTAATCAGTTTGTCTCAAGTATTACTGAGGCATCAACTAAGAAAAGGTAAGCTTATCCCGCAAGCATATTTATTGCCACAGGTTTCACCGTACTTGACTATTCATTCGGATTATATCCCATGTTCTCACAGGAAAGGCAGAGTCAGCTACACTCAGCATAATCATCCAGAAAAATAAAGTTTGCACAGACCTAAGCTACAGAATGTCAGAAGCCACAGCTTCTCATGCTATGCCAGTAAGAAACAGCACCTGGACTTCATAAAGTATTTAATTTGCCCACATAAAAATAAATTATATCCCACAAACATTGATGTTCTAATGATGGAAACATCTAATCAAAGGAAAACTTTGCAATGTACAAAATGCCACAATAAAAGTATACTCAACCAAAACATCACTCTTTAAATGTGTCACAATTTAAAACATCACACATTTCATATCCATCTCATCCTCTCCCTCCCCGGTCCACTATTAAGATGACAAGATCTTACAAACGAAAGCCAAGACCCTTTTCTTCTACCAGCTTCTCTCATCAGTGGGGTCTGAAACATTTTCAGGCCGAAAGGAATTCACACAGACCCTTACAAGAAGCAGAGTGCTAGCTTGGGACTGCTGTTGATGGCTGTTTTCTCAGCATCCAGGGCCAACTTAGAATCTCTGTATCCTGTGATCTGTGCCTCCTACACTGCCTTGTGTCCAGACTTATCATGTGGGGCAGGAAGAAAATCCAAAACATAGTGTTATACAGTGTTTTAATTCTAAAGACATTTCAACTTTATTCTGAAGGTACTTTCTGTAACAACCAAAAAAAAAAAAATTTTGTTCAAACTTAGTAATTCAGTATTCAACTTTAAAATACTCCTAAAAATAAAAACAGCCAGTATCACCTGACTCATACTTATTTTCAGTGATAAAAGGGCAAGAGAAAAAAAAAAATAACGTTTATTTTTTTAAAAGAGAAACAAGCTCTAGTGCCATTTTCCTGCCGCTCCTCCCCACCTCCCGTATCTCTTGCAGCAGGAGTATTTCACCGCCCTGTTTCGGGACTCGGACCAAAGCCTGTGCTCCTTTTTGTGCCGCTGCCCGGTCCCGGGGCGGGACGGCGGGCTGAGCCTGCCTTCGGGGAGCTCCCGGGGGGCCAGCGGGGTGCCGCGGCCCCGGCCAGCAGCCTGAGGCGCGCAGGAGACGCCCTCCCCGGGCGCACCCGGCCGCTGCCGCCTTCAGGGCCCGGCTCTCCGCAACCTCAGGCCGGGCAGCCAGCGGGCTCGGTGCGGGAGGCGGCCGGGACACCCGGGCCGGGTGGCAACAACGCCTCCCCTAGCCGCCCCCGCGGCTCTCCCCCCCGCCAAGGCAAGGCTTCCTCCCGGGGCGGGCGGCCGCTGCGCAGAG
>VXBH01000313.1:78113-99246 GCA_013400035.1 Rynchops niger
TCATTTTGTATTTGTAGCATTTCAATATGCTAAATATTTTACATATTTTTTTCTTATGCCTGTTGATCTGAAACCAAGATAATCTTCAGGTTCTGTTCATGTTAAGTGGCTGAAAATTTTATCAGTTTTTATGCGTGTTTTCACTTCTGAATACCTTTAAGCTGTGGTGGAGAACTAATATCATGCCCTCAGATAAATTTTTTCTTCTTAATTCCAACTAAGGTACTATTTGATATTTATACAATTTATCAACTGGTCCTGGCAATGTATTTTGTTCCTCCCAAAAAGCTGAAAAGATAAAACACATCAGGAGGCCACCATTTATGAGACTTTGTATCATCACGGTAATTTGTTTCTCACTGGATATGTAACAGTGTGGAAGAGAAGGCTTTTGACTTACATCAATTAGTTCTAAAGCCTCTGCTATAAAACCGAGCCTTTAAGAATGATCTGAATGAGAAGGGAGAAAGATTTGTATATGCTGGGGTTAAAGACACTTTCAGGAATAAGGAACAACTACAAAATATTGCAACAACTGGAACAGGAAATGGAAGCACTCTTGTGTTCATTCTGGCGTCTTGGTGGGAAAGAGTGATAAAAGAACCAGGGGGAATAGTGGAGGGGCGTTTACCTTGAGGAAAGTATTTATTGGGAATTGTGCCCATTACTTAACCGGAGACTGCCAGTAATGATGGAATTATTGTGGAGCTAATTGATATGGGGGTCTTATGAGCTTGAGATGACACTTGGAATGTTGTGTTGGATGCAGTGCTTTTTCTTTTGAAGTCTAGCAGACCTGTTCTTTTAAATGTCTGTGTTGACTGGAAAACATTGTCCTACTGTAAGTGAAAAATTTATGAAAATGTTCATCATTGTGGTCTTTTATTAGATAGATCCATGTAAGAGCTACGAAGCCACTCCCATTCCTAGTTGCCATTATAGTAGCTCAAGTGCTACCAAAGGGCTAAGAGAAGAGTTCTGGTCTCTGCATCATCTTCTGTTCTTTGAAATACAACAAGATGGAGATAAATACAGCATTATTTACCTGATCTTGCATCTTCAGAAGGCTTAATAAATAATAATCTTAATTAATAGAATATGACTAAAATTGGAATATTTTTGCCAGAACTTTTTTTTTTAAGATGGCTTTCTTTAATATCTTGACTTCAGTTGACTAGTATGTTTCAAGAGAAGATCTCAGGAAAATACAAACATTGCCACCATTAATTTTAAAAAGTTATCCATATGGTTCTTTAATAGCAAAAATTCACCTCTAATTGCAAAAAGACATAATGACCTTCTTCAGTTTGGTTGCTAATGAGGCCCACTTAAGTCCTGGAGTGGGAAAGTGGCATTTAAAGAAAAAATGTAACACTCTTAGATTTGTGTAATTTGTGGTTGTTAAATGGTGATGCTGCATGTGCTTGAAAGGGTGTGGCTCCTCCAAACAGGAAGGGCTCCTGTCACAGGGAGCAGCTCGGAGGGGAAGTTTAACAGTAAATGTGCTTCCTACATGAGAGTAAAGCTGAAGTGATTTATGAGTCAGCAACTTGAGGCAGGAAGAAATTCTTTTCCAGTAATAAATACATGTTAAGCAATTTATGCCAGTATCACACTTGGATTCTGCTTGTTTTAATCTGGCAAAAATAAGACTACAGGTTCATGCTACAGAGGCTAAAATTTGCTTTCTTTAGTTTTTTAAGAGCAATTCAATAACTAGACAATTTACCATATAATTAGAGCCTATCAAAGGATTCAGCTATTTACTTTCATAAGCAACAAGGGAAGATGTTAGAAGTTCACATATCAGAGGTACCTGTGTGTATAAGAAGTTACTGGTGGCAGTAATTGGGTAGTAAAGGCTTGGTAAGTTCTATTGGTTGGATACCATGGCTCTACAAATTAATGGAAAAAGAATGCATGAATTTTACCCTGAATTAAACAATAGGGTTTTATTCAAAACTTTTAATTGAAGCCATCTGTTTCTAAAAGATGAGCTTTAACACAAACAAAAGTTTTGAATTTGAGCTGGAAATTACTAGGAAAGATTCTATGGCTTGTCTCAAGCAGGAATGAGGACTAAATGAACAATGGTCTGCAACTTAAAAATCATTCAATTTCTTCTCTTTTAATGTAATGATCTAGTGAGCAGTATTTTGTGTTTAAGGCAGTATCGTTTCATCTGTTAGGATAACATACAGGTATAAATCTCATATGCAAGTGTAAGGTACCAGCTTTTATCTGAAGTTCATGGTACTCAATTATTTCTGTAAGGGAGCTTTTAAAAAGTATGTTTTTAAGTTAATAGAAAAGTAAAGTTTTACTGTCTTCAAACACTGCTACAATTACTGGTGGCTTTACGTGGTGAGTGTGGCAGGTCAGCCACTTTAAAGGAATGCAAGTCTTCGTATTTGTGATAAGTATGTTGTTTTCTGAATAGGTATAAAATAATTATTTTTTTAATATATTGTTCAGCTGGAACTTAGAAATAAATACATGATTTCAATTCTTTTTTTCAGGTATTAAGTCTTAAAAGAGGTACTTGTTTTCAAGAAGTACTATGGATGACATGAAAAAAGTTGGTAACAGCTCTTGCAATGATGGACTTCTACTTAGAATGGGCCTCAATGATAATAAAGCTGGAATGCAAGGTCTGGATAAAGAGAAAATCAATAAAATCATCATGGAAGCTACCAAGGTTGGTTTGATTACTCTTTTTGTGGTGCTTTATCTGTTGTCCAGTATCCTTGTGGTGCATTAAAAAGAGCATGGCCAGCATGTCGAGGGAGGTCATCCTCCCCTTCTACTGTGCCGTGGTGGGGCCACATCTGGAGTACTGTGTCCAGTTCTGGGCCCCCCAGTTCAAGGACAGGGGATTACTGGAGAGAGTCCAGTGTAGGACTACAAAGATGGTCAAGGGAATGTAGCACCTCTCTGATGAGGAAAGGCTGAGAGACCTGGGTCTGTTTAGCCTGGAAGACTGAGAGNGGCCCTCTTCCTCCCTCCCCCAAGTTTTATCCCTCATTTGTGTAAGTGGAGGTCATCTTCTAAGACAAATGCATGTGTGGGGAGAAAGAGGAGGGACTGTAGCTTAGGGTACCATAGGCTACTGTTGGATTCTTCCACAGGGACATACAGCAACACAACTGAGTACATCCTTAGGTGCTTCCTTTTTGCCCAAAGCAGTACATAAATATCACAGCATTGTCCAGAGGTAATTGTGAAGATTTCGGCTTCCTTAGGCCTTTTATTTTCCCCTTTTCCATTTGTTTTGCCTGCCCCATCATTAATCACCCAAGCAGATCTACCTCTATTAGTCACCTTCCTGTAAGTGATGCATTTGATGTAATCAGGTGTTTCTAGTACTTTCAGTAGAGTTTCTTTGTGCTTAGTGTTTGTCTTCTTAACTGTCTTCTCAGTATTCAAGAGAGGTGCCAGTAGTGTGCAGCTTTACAGCAAAGATCCATAGAGCCACAAATCTACAAAGCATCAAAATATTAGTTCTCTTACTTGTTATTGGGAAGTCTTCACACTTCTATATGGGGATAATGCTTTATTTGAGCAACACTGGGTTTTCTTAATTTTCCTTGCACAAACGTGTATTTCATTTTGTGTCTCTGTGTCCCTAGTTGATGTGCTTGATATTTTGCTCATGAATTCTGTGTTGACTGCTATTGCTCTGTGGTAAACTGCAGGAGCTTGGGTCAGGGAAAGCAGAGAACATAGTACATACAGCTTTTATTTGGCAAAATTTATTTTATTTGCACATTCACTTTGATGATACTTCGTATGCTATCAAGCCCCTTATTGGTTAGATGTTTTTTGTACTTACTCATTGTTAGACATATTTCTAATGATATTTGGATAAATTATTTCATGAGAACAGTTACGGTTTCATTTCCTGGTATGAAATAGAATGAACTGTAAAATAGGCTTTGAAAACTGATATACAGACATCTATGTATTAGGATATATTTCTATAAAAAAATGGCAAGAGTCTATAAATACCAGATACAGCTCAAGAAATCTGAAAAGAAGCATTGATTCTTTTTCTTAAGATTTTCATTAGTCTTCAAAATTACACCTACAAACACTACCCACAATTGTATTACAGCAAAATTTTGTAGCATTTCAACTGTGAAATACTGCAAAAGACACAAAAAAATCTACAGCTTAATAACAATCTTAAGTACTGTGTTGCTTCCCACACTAACATTTTGATACTTCTTTCAATGAGTCTGAACAAGTCATGTTTGATTGCAGAGGGGAGAAAAGATGAAATGCCTGTCTGGTATTGAAAGAAAACACACCCTGATTTCTTCTGATTAGAGATTTCTTCTAAGCAGCAAGGCATGACACATTACCGTCTTGCTGTTCATCCTTTTTATCATTATTATAAAAGTGGGTATTTTTGCTTTTTATATAAATGCCTGATTCTTATTTGACTATGGATGAATTCTTGGTCTCGGTGACAGTTTGGTAGTCAGAGGCTTTGAGCTAAAAATTTGTTAGTTTTATCACATTTTACCAGGTTATTCAATAAAAGACATCGCCTCTTCCTGCAAACATTACTTCTCTTGTAAGCCAAGCAGATGTTGCAAAAAAGATATTTTATTTCCTGGTTTTGAATTTTCCTCTTTTCTGTTTGCCTTCTTTTCTTTGTCAGGAAGGGAAGTCACGTTATACATTCTCTATGTGATTGTTGTCCTTTTATGTTTTCATTACATCTCCTTTTATTCATTCCTTTTCTTGAAGGAGCAATTACATACTTGAGAGCAAGAGAGCTTTTTTATACCCATTTGCTTTTCATCATCCTCTTCCAAATAGCTTCTAATTCTGCAGTGTACTTCAACTTTAAATGGTCAATGAAATACTCAACATTATAAGTGGATTTGACTTTTACAATGTCATTATTTATTTCCATCTCGTAAATGGAAAATGGCAAAATGCTTAAATAATATTTTTAGAGTATTATACTCCTTGTCTTGGAGGTATTGCAAAGAATAGTTTGACTTTTATCTACTTTTTTGGAATTTTTGTTGTCAGCTGTTAGAATGAGTAAACATAGCAAATTCTCTCAACAGTTCCTTATATTCCTCTGAGTACAGGGGATCTGAAAAGGAGAAATATATTTGTGTCATTTGAGGAGAGAAGTGTAAAGCACCACTCATCACTTCTGTGTATCATTTCTGTAAAAATCCAAAGTATGCATTAGGAACTGTTACTGTGTTTTACATTTTCTGTATTTAAAGATCAAGTGAGGTTGTTCATAGGAAAAGGTGAATATAAACCTTAGTGTTTTTGCAATTTTCTTCCAGGGTTCTAGATTTTATGAAAATGAACTTAAAAAAGATCAACAAGTTAACCAACGAATTGAAAGAATGATGCAGCTAAAAGAAAAAATTACAACACAACAGCTTTTGAAAGCACAGTTGCAGGTACTAATCTTGTAAAGACTTTTTGGAGTAAATGGCAAATGATAAACATTTTGGTGTGTTCTAGTTTATTGCATTAAATTCTGGTGATAAGCACAGTGTTACCTACCATTTTGATGTTTGTCACGCAATTAAAAGTGCACGATGTCTTGATGATATAATCTTAAGAAAAACTTGCTAGAAGAATAGATTGTAAAATCACTCTGAAATGTTCCCTAAATTCCTAAAATGAAGTGAAGCAATTCCTGTTCCTTTAAGTCTGATCAGTTTAAAGGGATGTCATTATGGTTTATGTAAAAGTTATGTTAATTACCTTGTTAATAAGTATCATATCAATCTTGAGTTTACTTTCTGTTTCTCTAATATATGTATATTTGTGTTCAATGGCCTACAATGGGATGAGGGGGATCACAGTTGTCAATTTTTCTGGATATAATTCATTCCTTATTTACTTATTTATGTCAATTGATAAAAAAAACCATCATGGCAAGCAGTGACAAAAGAATATAAGTGTCCTGAACTAGAGAGAGGAAGGGGCTATTTCTCTTCTCAAATGCTAATGATAGATAATGGAATCCGAAGTATTACCATGTATGAAAGTTTGTTAAAAGAAAACAACAGCACACTAAACGTTCTTAGGTGCAACAGAATTAAAATTGCTTGTAGAAGCCTAATTCCTTTCCATTTTCATTTGTACTGTGATTCAATATTTAATTACATGATTGCTCGCTATTTTTCCCTAAAATGATTCCTGCTTCATTCAGTGCACAGTGCAGACAGTGTTCACTGAGTGGGCAATTATTCAATATTTACTGTTGTCCTCATTGTTGAATGGGTGGCCCCAAGCTTTACTTGTTGTACATTGGTCTAATCCAGCTTTGAATGCAGTATCACTGACTTCCTCGTAGGCTTTTCTGTGTTGCACACCACATAGTGTGAATTCTTTAAATTATTCTTGCAATACTGCAGCAAAGTAACATGATATTTTTGGTTTGTAGATGAGGAGCCAAAGCACACAAAGATTAAACACATCCATTCATTTTAAATGCTATTGTGAGGATTAAATGCTATTGCGGGACTCTTTAGCCTGGAGAGAGAAGGCTGAGGGGGAGACCTTATCATGGCATTCAAGTATCTAAAGTGTGCGTTGAAGGAGGATGGTGACAGACTATTTTCAATGGTTCCCAGTGACAGGACGAGGGGCAATGGGNGGTCCCGAGCTTTGGCGTACAATCTTTTTTTGTTCATGGCAGGTTTGCAAATCACTTCTGTAAATTAGATGCCAGAGCCTCAAACTTGTGCCCAGAAAAGCTTGCGATTACTGAGTACCTCTGAAAAGTCTTTTGTAAACCTATATGCCTCAACCTATATGCCAAAACCCATATGTTTTGGTTCATCTTTAACATGGATCAGTCATGTCACTGTTTTTTGGGTTTTTTTTTTTTTTTTAGTTTTCTAGAGTAGCTTTTAAGTCATTTAAGTATGAAAAAAATACTTCCATTTTCATTCTTCTTTCACTGCAGAACTTCTCATTTTACAGAGAACAGTCTTTCTTATAAAATGAATGACATGAATGACACAGATCCTATAAAATTAGTGAATGGTTATGTAATTAAAGAATATATAGTGAAAGCTAATAAATTTGAATTGCTTTGACAATTCTTTGCTGTGTTTCTCTGAACTCGAGCCTTTAATCTTGCAACATAATGTTATTTTCTTTTAATGTTTTGTATGAAAATTGCTTTCTATAGAAGAAAAAAGAAGCTTAAAAAAAAAGAGATAAATTCCTTCACCTGAGTCTTACTGGGACCTGAGTTTCAAACCCTATGTTTGAAATCTTTATGGCACTTGCTCAAATAGCAATCTGCTTTGTTTCCAGTGGAGTAACTGTTAGTTCTCATGCAGTATGGCAGCTGACCTGTCATTAGAGGGGGATAATATGCACACTTTTTTGCTGGCTAATTTTAGATTTTTGCTGCTATAAAAAATCAGAAAATCTTGGATTTAGGTTCCATATGCAGATGAGCCCTAGTTCATGATTGTTGTTGTCCTCATTTCTTCGTCACAGGTTCTGACCCTTTTGTTCTCTCCTCTCCTTTCTTTTCATTTATCCTATCCTGAATTTTCCTTTTCTTGTCCCACATGCCCAGATTGCCATCACTCCTCTTTCAAAAGCAGTCCTTATCTATGCCCCCAGAGTCTCCACTGAAGTCCCCAGTCCCTTGGCCCAGCCGGTCTTTGTCTGTCTTGTGTATGATATCCTAAATACCTCCCCCTTTTCCTGTCACTTACCCACTGGGCTACTCTTCCCCAGGCCATTATCTCCACCTTTAACTTTGCAAGTCTTGTTTGTCCTATTTGGTTTTCCTAATACGTGCTGTATATTGTTTAATCAGCTTATCTAGGTCTTCAGATACAGATATAGTCAACTCTCATTATCTTGTTTTCTTCTTTATTGTTGTTGTCTATTGAGTTCTTTAACTCTTCTTTTTAGTACTACCTTCTGATATACCATGAGAGAATTTGTTTCCCTAAAAGTTGTAAGTTGTAGGTACTCCAGAATTACAAAGGTATCCATATATCTACTTGTTATGAATGCTGTGATTTCTCATCTGCAGATCAAAGCTAGTTTGTAGGATGGTTATAGATGCTCAGGTACAGCTTCCTAAGCTGGCAGTTGATCTGAGCGCTATAATGTAAAATCAAGCAAACAAACAAAATCTCCACTTACTGGATTTGTTGGACAATATCCTGGCCACATGGTGGAAATGGTAATATAAATAAAATGTAGAATCTGCAACATAGTGCCATGTTTGTCATCGCTAGAGTGTGTGTATGCCAAGGAATTTGTGAGGGTATTTCTCATATTTTTATAGTTTTCCTTAGAAGGCCTTCTTTGCAGAAGAGCACATACCACCATTGATTTTGGAAATATTGGAGATTAGGAAGTACTTGTGAATTTTCTGAAAACTACCATTTCCATGTACAAGTATTTCTTTGGGGGTTGGTTTGTTTGTTTTTTAATAATCTTAAATGTGAAAGGTAGTTTGAAGTTTTCCTAATGAATGTCATTGTAATCTTCTAAGGGAAATTATATATTGTACAGTGTCATGTAATTCTTAATTTTTTAAAACTTTTCTGCAACAGAGTTAGGTTATCCTAACAACCTAGAGTGGAATTGCTTGAAATTCAGCGGTACTTAATATTTTTAAAAGTATCCAGCTGCTAATGCTTGCTGGTTTTACCCACGTGGGTTTTATCCCAGATATTTATTCTGTAAATAGTTACTATTGTCTTAAAATAGCATCACTGTTTGTTATCACTTCACCTTACCAGATGCTTTTACAAATATAAAAGAGATTTTGAATAATCTTTTCTGTCTTACTTTGACAAAAGAATCGAAGATGGAAAATTTGTATTTTGTGTCATGGGATAAGAAAAAATGAGAGGTTACTCTTTAAGTTGTCTAAAAGTCACTGTAAGCAAAATTAAACTTTCAATTACAATTTGAACTTTTTAGATGCTTTTTTAATCTAGCTTAGTAGCTCTGTTTTATCTTCAAAAGAAAATTGCAAGCAGCTTTTAAAAACTTGTCAGCCTGGCTTGCCTCTAAGGAATTATTCCATAACTTTCCTTATTTTGCTAAGGAAACATTTGTAGGTGCCCTGAATTCTCTGAGCACATCTGTGTGTGTTTTGTTTTGGCATATTACTTGTATCAGTTGCTTTTGCTGAATAGTTATCTTTTTGTATTTCTGATTAGTTTAATGTAATTTTGTTTCATTCTTTAGATGCATATATTAGCTCATCAGTAAGTATCATGTTAGAAATACATTTCATAGGATCATAAAATGGTTAGAGTTGGAAGGGACCTTAAAGATCATCTAGTTCAACCCCCCCTGCCATGGGCAGGGACACCTCCCACTAGACCAGGAGGCTCAAAGCGCCATCCAGCCTGGCCTTGAACACTTCCAGGGATGGGGCATCCACAACTTCTCTGGGCAACCTGTTCCAGTGCCTCACCACCCTCACAGTAAAGAATTTCTTCCTAATACCTAATTTAAATCTCCCCTCTTTCAGTTTAAAACTGTTACCCCTTGTCCCATTGCTCCACTCCCTGATGAAGAGTCCCTCCCCATCTTTCCTGTAGGCCCCCTTTAGGCACTGGAAGGCTGCTATAAGGTCTCTTTGGAGCCTTCTCTTCTCCGGGCTGAACAGCTCCAACTCTCGCCTGTCCTCACAGGAGAGGTGCTCCAGCCCTCTGATCATCTTTGCGGCCCTCCTCTGGACCCGTTCCAACAAGTCCATGTACTTCCTGTGCTGAGAAAAAGCAAAAAGAAGTTTGTTATAAATGTGATAAATTCAAATACAGAAGTTATGTAACTAGAGGAGCAATTGACAGTATTAATTAATTAAGCAAATCTGAATTTGAGAGTAATGTAAAAATTATCTGCAAAGTGTAGTTTAAAATAAGGACGTTTTTCATTATTATAGTATGACTTGAGCCCTTGCTGAATTAGTAGTGTAATGAAAATATTGTAAATTCCCCACTTTTTCTTTTGGTTCTTCTTTGAACAGCTTTTCCCTTGTGCTTTTAATTTGTCTAAACCAGTTTTCTCAGCCTCAGGGAGCATATTCTGCTCTTCTGTATGGAATAGCCTTGTTTGAGGCCCCATTCTAGCCTTTCATCCCTCAAATCAACTTGGAACGAAACAGAGAAAAGACTTCGTAAATCTTTACTCATCAATTTAGTTAGAACATGCATAGCCACTTGCTTGGTTCAAGTGTCTTCAGCTCCAAAATTTTTTTTGGATAAAGTTTTAATGTTTTTTTTATTAAGCAGCTCTGTTGAGGGGAAAAAAGAGAGAAAAAGTCTTCAAGTAACCATGCAAATTGCATGTAAACATTCCTCTCCAGGACCATAAACACATTGCAATCAATCCAGAGGCAGTTCTGTAATGGTACCTTGATGTTATGAATGTGTGTTGAGTCCTTGTGCTTGCAAGCAATGTGAAACTTCTGTTCCTTTTCACTACTTGCATTTCTTGAGCTCTGCTATGCCTGTCTGTTGGTTTTTTTCTAGCAGTAGCACCCTTTTGTTGTGTAAATAGAGGTTAGCCTAGTCATTAGTGTGGTTAGAATGTACCTGGAATGATATGTGGTACTGCCAACATAGTCATCTTTAATCAGTAGACCTTAAAAATCACTTGTCAAATAATGCACTAATGTTTTCTGGTGACACTCATAGTTCATACCTCATTCATAGTTGAAAGATACTTCAGAAACAAGCACATGATCTGCAAGTGGTTTGGTAAAAGAATGCAAGCAAATTAAGTAGAATTAAAGTATTTAATGGAGGGGCCTGTGTGCTTGGCCTCTACCTCACAACACCATGGAGCTGTTGAAGCAGGAGTTTTCAATTTTGTTTTGGCATATTGCTTGTATCAGCTGCTTTTGCTTTTGCTGAAGTTATTATTTATAGTTATCTTTTTGTATTTCTGATTAGTTTAATGTAATTTTGTTTCATTCTTTAGATGCATATATTAGCTCATCAGTAAGTATCATGTTAGAAATACATTTCTTAAAATCATAAAATGGTTTAGGTTGGAAGGGACCTTAAAGATCAAAAATAACTATTTTGAATTTCTGAATTTTCTAATACAGAAATACATCTTTAACTCTAGGAGTGAAAAGCACTTTCTATGCGTGTGCTTTTCTTTAAAAGTCACCTGCAGTTTTGGTAGCAATACAATCTTATAGGATATGGATTCCTGTAACAAATGTTGAGGAATTTTATGAAGGGATTAACAGTAGCTTACCTAGCATTAAATGAACCTGGTTGGTTGAGACCTTATTTGTGACAAGACAAGCTATGGGCTGTTAGTATTCTCTTTACCTGTTTAGGCCAATTCTCTGAAGTGTGATAGCTTAATTTAGGAGCATTGGAAATTCTGTAATAGCATGTTTTCAGAATTTTTTAAAATAACCTGTATCATAGTACCTAAAGCTGCGTATTCAATGGTCTTATAAAGTTTCTATCTGAATCAGATGATGTATCTTTTTTTTCCACGTTGGTGTTGTGTTTTGTTTTTTTTGTTTGTTTTGCACCATTTGCTGCAACAGTGTTATCTCTGAGAGTAAGTTTCATGAGAAAGTTGGTTGGGGTTCTTTGGTGCTGGTTTAGGGTTGTTTGATTTGTTTTTTAATTATGTGCTAGATGCATTTGAGTTTTTAGGATTATCTGTACTGTTGCGCTTCTGCCACATTAATAGTTTTTCAATTATTGGTTTATTCTGTTCAGGTGGACAAACTTGTGATAGAACTGGAACAAAGCCGTAACCTTAGCAATACGATTGTACACATTGACATGGATGCCTTCTATGCAGCTGTAGAAATGAGAGACAATCCAGAGCTGAAGGAAAAGCCTATAGCAGTGGGATCAATGAGTATGTTGGTAAGGTCAAATGTCATGCTAATTCAGAAATCGATTACATGAATCTAAAGTCTAATAAACCACACAATAGTAACGTACTATGACACTGTTATAGAGAGAATTTTTATCAGTGTGGAAAAAAATAAAAAAAATGATAGAGGAAGCATCTGTTCTTAGACTAGACCATGTAAGCTGGATTTTAGTTTTCAGTAAAAAGTGTTCTGATGAAAGTTTAAAGGATATAAACAGGTTGAAAGGCAGGACAGAGGAGAGGATAAACTCTCAGCCTTGTCAGTCTTTTCTGTTTGGAGATATGTGATTAGAAATTGATTATTTAGCACTAAACTTCAAGAAAAACTTGATTACTGAACACTAAACTTATTTAATCTCTTCTAAGTCTACATCAAATTACCACGCTAGGAGATTTGGTGTACGTGCAGCCATGCCTGGATTTATTGCTAAAAAGCTATGTCCACATCTAACTATAGTACCATTGAACTTTGAAAAATACGGCAAAGTGAGCAAAGAGGTAAGTCTGAAAGTGTTCTCTAACTAATAGTCAGCGTACTTTGTTTTAGACTCTATCAAATACGTCAGTTCTGGACAATATGAAAAGTGGTAGTTTAAACATTAAACTCTTTGACATAAGTCAGATGTTTAAACACAAGTTTAAACATTAAACTCTTCTGATGTGTCTTTGAACATAAATTAAACAAAATGTTGGTTCTTTTGGCAAGGAGATGAAAAAACATTGCATTCATCTGTCTTTACATTTTAATGAAGTCAGTAGTGATGCTGATAGGGATTCGCAAAACTGTTTAGTGAGCTAGTGATACCACTTGATCCTTATTTGTAAAAACTTCAAAACCATAGAGCATAATGTAATGACTAGGAAGCTGCAAGTACATAGGAAGCATGGAGATAATAATTTCATACAATGCATAATCATAATTTCAAATGATAATTACTGGAGAGAGAAGCAAAGAGCATTAGTGAATTCTAAATGCAGATTCATTTATTTAAAAAAAAAAAAAAAAGGACTGGAAATAAAGAGCAAAAAATTAGGGAGAAAAGAAATCACATGTTGCTTTAACAGAAGTAATTTTACTTAGTACCAGGAGAAATACTTAGGATACCCAAACTCCATTTGTTTTTTAAAAACCAAACAAAAAAAACCCAAACAAACCAACAAACAGATCTTTTGTAGCTCTTAAACTAGTACATGGCATGAGTCTCGTGATTTCAATAAAGTTATGCCAAGGTGTATTTATTTTCATGAAGCCTCAATATCTTCACATAAACAAAGTAAGCTAATTACTAATTTTGATGTTATTTGGTTTTATTCTCACTTCTGTTGAAAAAATCATATATAGATGTGAGTATTTTAGAATGGGTTTGAGTTTGTTAAGGATCTTGGTTTCATGATAGGTATTTAATTTGTTGTTTGATGGGGTTCAGTCTGATTTGGATTTTTTAGTTATATTTTTCTCTTGTGATTTGGATTGAAAATATTTAAATTTATTTCATTTTGTCATTAAAAGTTGAGCAGTGAATCCTATCTAATCAGTTTCAGAAAGATGAAGTACATGTGAACAAATGTTGTGTTACCTAAGAACTTCAACAAAACTGATGGAGAAACCATGACACAGTCAAATTTCCCTCCTTGTTTAAAAAAAAAAAAGAGGAGAAAAGGTTGAGATTTTATTTTGTCCATTTGATTTATTGTGTTGCCTTTTTGGAAGATGCACATATCACTAAATATTTTACTAACAAGTTTTGCCTGTGGCAATAACCAGCACTCTAAGACATTGGCTATAACTTTAGTTGAATGTATTTTAAAACTCATGTGAGTTTTCTTTTTAACCTTTGCATATGTGATGTCTGATGCACAGTGCACAGAAAGGTGCATCAGCTCATGTGCTTTGCTGAGTTCACAGGTCCCCAGAGTTTTATTCAGGTGGTTACTGCAGTGTCTGTGAACATAGTGCCTGTGGAGTCCTTAGACACTGATCTTAATGACCTCTGCAGTAAAATAAAACTGCTCAAAATCTGTTTTGTTCTCACTTATTATTGATATATTGCTACTTGTGAGAAGTAGTACTATAATTTTCCAGTATCAATGAATAATTTGTTCTATAAATATGTTTATTATTCATTGGAAATATCTTTAATATTCATTGGTCATCTTCAAGTTTCAGAGTACATTTGTTCACCTCATAATTGTGTGTCAAGATCTGCTCTTAAAGCAACAAGGCTTTAAACTTTCACTATGTGTTTATCAAGGTTAGAGAAATACTGACAGAATATGATCCCAATTTTATGCCTATGGGCCTAGATGAAGCCTACCTGAACATAACAGAGCACTTGGAGGAAAGACTAAACTGGCCTGAAGATAAGAGAAGGTTCTTTTTTAACACAGAAAGCACTATAGAAAAAGGTAAGCAAATTACTCTCTTTTCCTGTAGTCGACTGACACTGAGGGGACAGATGGTTTCTTTTGGGGATCATTGGCAGAATGATGATGGCACTAAATCGTAGTTACAAGGTAAAGCTTTTATTTTCTTAACAGGAAATTGTGATAGCACAGGTCCTTGCATAATTTGTCCTCCCACATACTTTCTACCTCCAATTGCTTAGTTTATAGGTTAACTTCCTCTGCTACACACCCGTGCATTAAAGGTATGCTGCTAAGGATTTGGAGTTGGAGGACTTTTTTTTTTGACTGGAGTAACATGTGTGAAAAGTGGTACTAGGTTTACTGAACCCGATTGTTTTTCAGGTGTGTATTTTTTCTTTACAATTCAACATGATAATTTTGCAAATAAGTAGTAATAATCTTATGACTTAAGGAGGTGTAGAATAAATAAACTTACTGTTCTAAAGATTATTTGTATTTTGGAAAGTTGTTTCCTAAAATACTTTAGTGAATCCCGTACATCAGAAACGTGAGAAATTGCCTGCAAAGACAGTGTGCATAAGCTCTGGTTACATGATTATTTTACAAGATTAAAAATGTATAAAGTCATGAGCACTGCAGGACTTACAGTAATGCTTAAGATATGACTGGATTTCACTTGTCTCTAGAAGATGGAGTTGGAAACACATCCATAACTGTATACCCAATTGGGAATAATAAAAAAGGAAGAGTCATACGAATGGTTGATTGATGCACAAACCAAAACATTTATATCATCAGTATTCAAAAATTATCTAAATAGCCATTAAGAGGATAATCAAGGATGCACTACTACTGAAAAGCATTAATGGAATAGAAAGAAACAAACTGTCATAGTCTTTACAAAATAAGTATCACTGATGCGGAGTCATGTGCCTCTTCATCCTTCTCTGACTTGTTTGCTGTTCGGAAACACAAACAAGCACTTTGAATGTGAAACCGTAATAGTGAAGTTTGTACAGTCAGGCAAAGAGCTGCTGACGTTACTTGTTCTGTCATGACTGCAGTTGAAAACAAGAGGCTTGCCAGGCTCATGGTTCTAGAACCAGATATTCCAGAACCCTAATTTTCTTTGGAGAATATTGAAAAAACTTCTACAAAAGATTTTTATGTCCACAAAAAAAAAGGGAGCATCTGGCCTTCACTCTGATATGAAACAAAAATAATGCTAACATTTTGATGTTTTTCTGCTGCTACAGCAACAGGCCATTAAACCTTGTTGCTTTTCTGGAAGTTATGTCCAGTCTCCTAGCCAATTTTTCCAATCTCAGCCAAGCTCAAATCATATTAGGAACAAAGCAGTTATGACTCTCCTTTCTTCAAACAAAAACCAGTGCAATTGCTTTGACTAAATAATTATACGTTTTTTTCCAAACAGAAAAAATGAAACTGCTAATGAACTCTCTTCAGCCACTGCAGAAAGAAATCAATAAATTATATCATAGAATCATAGAATCGTTTAGGTTGGAAAAGACCTTTAAGATCATCAGATCCAACAGTTAACCTAACACTGCCAAGTCCACCACTAAACTATGTCTGTAAGCACCACATAGTCTTTTAAATACCTCCAGGCATGGTGACTCAACTGCTTCCACAGGCAGCCCGTTCCAATGCTTGACAACCCTTTCGGTGAAGACATTTTTCCTAATATCCAATATAAACCTCCCCTGGTGCGACTTGAGGCCATTTCCTCTTGCCCTATCACTTGTTACTTGTACAAAGAGACTGACCCCCACCTCGCTNATATTCAGCTGGCTGTTGACCAAAACCCCCAGGTCCTTTTCTGCTGGGCAGCTTTCCAGACACTCTTCCACAGCCTGTAGCATTTTGTGGAGTTGCTGTGACCCAAGTAGAGGACCCAGCACTCAGCCTTGTTGAGCCTCACGCAGCTGGCCTTGGCCCATCAATCCAGCCTGTCCAGATGCTTCTGCAGAGCCTTCCTACCCTCAAGCAGATCAACACTCCCACCTGACTTGGTGTTGTCTGCAAACTTACTGAGGGTGCACTCAATCGCTTTGTCTAGATCATTAATAAAGACATTAAACAGAACTGGCCCCAATACTGGGCCCTGGGGAACACCACTTGTGACCAGCTGCCAACCAGATTTAGCTCCATTTGCCATAACTCTCTGGGCCTGGCCATCCAGCCAGTTTTTTAAACAGTGAAGTGTATGCCCCCCAAGCCGTGAGCAGCCAGTTCTCCAGGAAAATGCTGTGGGAAACAGTGTCAAAGGCTTTACTGAGGTCTAGGTAGACAACATCCACAGCCTTTGCCTCATCCATTAAGCAGGTGACGTTGTCATAGAAGGAGATCAGGTTAGTCAAGCAGGACCTGCCTTTCATAAACCCATGCTGACTGGGCCCAATTGCCTAATTGTCCTGTACATCCCATGTGATGGCACTCAGGATGATCTGCTCCATAACCTTTCCTGGCACCAAGATCAGATTGACAGTCCTGTAGTTCCCTAGATCATCCTTCTGGCCCTTCTTTTAGACAGGTGTCACATTTGCTAATCTCTAGTCAACTGGGACCTCCTCAATTAGCCAGGACTGCTGATAAATGATGGAAAATGGCTTGGTGAGCACTTCCGCCAGCTCCCTCAGTACCCTTGGGTGGATTCCATCAGGCCCCACGGACTTGTGTGTGTCTAAGTGGTGTAGCAGGTTGCTAACCTTTCACCCTGGATTATGGTGACTTCATTCAGCAACTTGTCCCTGCCTTTCAGCCCAGAGGGGACTGAGGACCTGAGAACAACTGGTCTTACTATTAAAGACTGAGGCATTAAGTACCTCATCCTTTTCCTCATCCTTTGTCACTGTATTTCACCCTGCATCCATTAAAGGATGGAGATTCTCCTTAGCCCTCCTTTTGTTGTTGATATATTTCTAGAAACATTTTAATTGTCTTTTACTGCAGGAGCCAGGTTAAGTATGAGTTGGGCTTTGGCCCTTCTAATTTTTTTCCTACATAAGCTCATGACATCCTTGTAGTCCTCCTGAGTTGCCTGCCCTCATAAACTATTTTTTATCCCTGAGATCCAGCCATATATGTTATATATGGATGGATTAGTTGTTTGTGTTTCTATCTAACATAGATAAAGGGGATGCAAATATGTCTGCCAAATTTAATGAAGATGGATACTCTTCTTCACCGATACTGTTTGAAGACAACACACCTCTGATGGATGACCACCCTCAACAAAGAGATCAATCAGTGGAAAATTCGATTGTCTTTGGAACTTCTGCAGAGGAAGTTGTGAAAGAAATTCGCTTTAGGATTGAGCAGAAAACACAACTGACTGCTAGTGCAGGTATTCAGGCACATAGGAATAATAATAATGCTTTGTATTTCCACAGTGTCTTCTACTCTAATCTTAGAGGGCATTAATTAAGAAATTTTCATTGTCACAGTTTTCTTGTACTGCAAAGAAATTTGCTCTCTTTGCAAAGTCTGCCAAGACTGTGATTTTTCAAGTGTTTCAAGAGATGATATGGCTATCAAAGCCATTCCTGGTTTTTGGTTTTTAATCATAGAAACAGTTATGTCATCTTTTTGCTTCTTTGTGCTTGAGGTATAAGTAATGTGGAAGAATGACCGGTGCGCTTAGGAGCTAATTTTAGCACTGGTGGTTGTTGTTTTCGTGCTTCATGTCAATTGTTTTCGTAAGCCAGTGGTCACAGTGAAATCTGTCACTGGTTGCTAAATTGCTGTTAGTCTGAATAGCAGATCCATATTGTTTCTGACAGTTCTCCACACTGTTCCTTGTTTAAGGCAATATCAAAATTAATTAAAAAGTTAGTTCTCAGAGAAGTAAATATGTACTGAAGTTAAATTATTCACTAGGGGTTTAATATTTACTATTCAAGTTTTATGTCTTTTGACTTCAGGCAATCTACCTGTAAATCTTAACTGTTTCGATAATAATCTGGATTAGGTCACTGAAAAAAGTTTATTTCTGTAGCCACTTAGTTTGGATGCCATCCAAACTCCTTTGTGAACCAGGTCAGTGAGGCATCAGGGAGTGCTGAGCTTTATGAAGCAGACGTAGGGAGACCAAGGAAGTGTTGAATGTAAGCAAACGTAAAGGAACAGCTAGTAGGAAGGAGGAGGATGAGACCCACCTCCCATGTATGTTATCTCATGAGTGGTAACAAAATAATAATTTTGTTCTACTGCAATTTTGTCTTCCTAAGAATAAGTTAATGTTTAGAAAACAGACACAGCTTTTCTAAGTGCATCAGGGGTTTTAAGCCCAAAAATGAAAACCAGTTAGAAGGCTAATTGAAAAAATACTAATAATCGGTAATAAATAGAATTTTTATACCTTCTTGAATAATTTTATCAGTGAGCCATTCAAAATTTAGGCCACTAGGGCTGTAGTGCACAATAATTCTGTTTTTCTTGCTAAACCAATTCCAGAGTACATTTTTAAAAACAGATACTTTGGTAAAAAGCAGCAATCCCTCATTCCAATCAGTGACAGGGAAATATATATATATATATTTTTAAAAAAAAATACATAGCAGTGGTAGTCCACAAAAGACTTTAATTTGGTAAATTTTATCAAAATTAATTAAGTCTTTGTGTTGAAATACAAAGAAGAAATATCTCCTTTGTATTAAGGGTTCATTATAACTGCCGTTGTAAGGATTTCCTTTTGTCTTACCATAATCATCATCGTAAACTCATTCAATGATGTAGATGATGTTATTTATAAACGCTTGGTATTTAACTCTCATGACTGATTAGTGCATGTTGTGTTACCCTGACTATCTTAAAATAGTAGGTATGCTTTATCTGGTGCATCCGTTATGGTTAATCTTCCACAAGTATTTATGTTCTCACATGTCTATTATAAATATTTTTTTTGCAGAATTGTAACAAATCTGGTTACCAGTTATAGTAATTGTTTTGCTTATGTTTAGTCTTTGCCAAGTGTGTAGGCTACTCTTGTGCTTTTAAATATTGGACAGTTGAAATTAAACATTGTCTTGTATTTTTTAAAAACAGGGATTTTGTTTGTTTGTTTTTAAGGAATTGCACCGAACACAATGTTAGCAAAAATGTGCAGTGATCGTAATAAACCTAATGGGCAATACAGAATTACTCCTGAGAGACAAGCAGTGCTAGACTTCCTAAAAGACTTGCCCATTAGAAAGGTAAGACATACTATGATATTTACTGTGTAATCGTGTATGTTCCTTATGTTCTAAAAGCAAAATTTCTACTGAAGAGATATACTATTCTAGGTATCTGCCCAGTTGTGTTTGATTTCAATTTTTCTTTATATTGGATCTACAAATGGAAAGTTTCCAGGGTAATGAGGCTTAACTGTTTTTCAGGTGCCAGGTATAGGAAAAGTAACGGAGAAGATGTTAAAAGCCCTTGGAATTGTGACTTGCTCAGAACTTTACCAGCAGAGGGCACTGCTTTCTCTTCTTTTTTCAGAAGCATCTTGGCGTAATTTCTTGGATATTTCCCTTGGTTTGGGTTCAACACATTTGGAAAAGTATGTTTGGTTTTTTTTTCTCCTGTGTTTACGTTTTTCTGAATTTTTGCTTGTGTATCTCACATACTGTACATTTTAAGATGTGTTTTATTGACAAACAAATATATTGAAAATTTGGCTTGCTTAATACATTTTAAAAGATCTGATACCTGTTATTATTATACTTATGGCTAACATACACACAACAAACCAAGCACTAAAAAGCAAACGTTTGTACATCCATGTCTAATATATGAGATTCGAAAAGTCTGTCAGAGAAGTTGAGCATAAGTGTATATCAAGAAATCAAGTCAGTATCATTTAGGGTAACCTCATAATTACTAAATAGCTAAGAGAAATGAGTTATCCTAAGCAGAGGTGTTCAGTCCTATTTTCTCTATAAAACCAATATACATTCATTGGCTTTTATTATTATCTGATTGTAATGAAAATGGCATTGGTATCTGATCTTCTGTGGTGGTAAACTGTTGTCGTTCTAATGAAAGTAACTGAAGTTTCTGTGTCTCCTATTGTGTATACATACATATTTGTAATATCAACTTGTGTATTTGGTGGAATAGAACTGAAGATCTTGATAGCCTTCATAGCTATTCCTTTAAGGTTCATATTACATTAACAGCTTTTTAGCCTCCTGTTTGGGAGGGGAGAAATATGTCTTACTAGTGAATACATGTTTTCAATAATATGCGTCATTTCTAAGCCTGTCCTGGATACAAACATGTAACACTTGTTCTTAAAAAAGCTCAACATTTTGCTGTTGATGTAAACAAGAGTCTTAATTTAGGATCGGGACCTTTCTTTTAAATATTCCTTCCTTAACTATCTTTCTATCCTTCCCAAAGTGCTGAAATTCTATTTAAAAACAGCTTGACAATGATTTGGTTTCATTAGGAGTTCCAAAGTGCTTTGTGTATTTCTGAAGGACCTATTCTGTATTATTTCTGTTACTTCTCTGGTGGTAATAGATCTTCCATTTTTTCTATTTGACTACAAAATAATATATACAGTTAGCAATTTGCAGACCAGTAATGTGCTAGCACAAATCTTTGCATTGTTTTTGTTTGTTTCAGAAGTATGTTGACTTGAAACAAAATATGCAGTAAGGTTGACTCTGTGAAGATGACTTAATAAAAGATAAAATGCATTTTTCCAAATATTTATTTCTCTTAAGAGAATGGTCTCCCTTAAGAGAAAGGACCTCAAACGGTCCTTTAATATTTGGTGCACTCTCGCCCCTTATTCGCCCTGTTCAGGTGCTGTACACTCTGGGAAACCCCCTAGTACATTAAAAAAAAAAAAAAA
>VXBH01000313.1:99259-109873 GCA_013400035.1 Rynchops niger
AAAAAAAAAAAAAAAAACCCACAAAAAAACCCCCAGGAACATTTCAAAAGCCACAATTATCATTGTGAAGGGGAATGCAATTTTAATGGTGTTGTCGAAGAAATTTAATTCTTCGTTTTGTTTTTATTAGCACCAACTTGATTTCAGTGATTTTAGCGTGGAGAAAGCATGCCCTTAACATACCAACACCTGAATCCTTGGGTAAATGGTTCATCTTGTGGTCCACCAAATTTGCTATTTCCAATACTTAAAAACAGAAGAAGGATCTAAAAAGAAAACACTCTTAGGAACTGCTTGTATGCAGAAGAGTTATTAAAGGATGCTCAATTAAAACTGGGAAAAAAGAAGCAAACAAACCAACCAACAGAAAAAGCCCTAACACATCACCTTTAACATGGGTAAAAATTTAGTGAGAAAGCAAACTATTTCCTCAGATAAACAAATATTCAAATATACCTGTTATGTTCAGGATTTTAATAGCAGTGCTTCACAGTTATAGTGAGGTGAGGCAGCATAGGATTTGTAGTTTAGTTGTGTTTTTAAATAAGGCTCCTTCCAATACGAGAGAGGAGTTTTGTTGGGGATTTGGGTTCTTTTTACAAACTTCATTTTTACTGATGTCTGTGGCTAATTTATGTCTTTACTTCATCTGCAGTAATTTAAGTTTTTTTAAAAATACATTGTCCATTTTGCACTCACTTAAACTTGATGTACAAGATTGGTAGAAAAAGTTAACATCCAGATATTATAGAAGAGACTGCTGTTAGTTATTGAAGCATGACTGATTGTCTCAGAGTTTATTGAAATGATAACAGTTCCAGGTAAAGAGAATATAATAAATTGTTTTTCTTTTTAAAGGGATGGAGAAAGAAAAAGTATGAGCACTGAAAGGTATGCCTCTTTAACATTGAAAAAACTACATTAATCACTAAATCTACTTAATGCCAGGTAGGGTATACTTTTCTTAGTCATGTAATTTCTTTGTGTATTTATATGTGTTAAAAAACCACATATACAACAAGCTCACTAAATCAGATTCAAGCTTGCATTATTTGGCTTCAGAGTACTACGGAGGTACTTCTGTCGGTTCGTGTGTTCTCTTTTCTCAACATCTGATTCTACTAATGCCTTTAATGCATCACAGTGGTCTTTAAGCCATGATATAGGGTGGAAATATATAAGAGCTTGAATTTTTTTTTTTTTTTATGTGTTCCAGTTCAATGTCAAGATCAGTCTAGTAGCCTGCAGTCACATGCATGGCAAGTATAGCATAAGGTAGACTTGCAAAGCTGACAATAATTTTGCATGGTTAACTAAAATTGGTTACATTTCCTAACTTTTAAGTTTTTACCAGTATAAAGTTCCTTAAGGTGGTGGCATATGTCATTTAGAAATGTTCATTTTTAAAAAGGAAATACTGCAAGGAGAATCTGTAGAGCACCATAATAATTATCGCTACCCTCATGTGGTGTCTTCCTAGAAAAGAAGATAAGAAATTATTCTTGTTCCTGTTGAGACTTAATAGTTGTGGGCAACTTATGTAAGCCCGGTAAGGTTTGGTACCACCAGAGCTGAGAAATTTATGGCTGTAGTCTTGTGCTGGTTTGCAGGCAGACAGATAATCTGGGTAGCCTGTTCTGCCATTCTGCTTTTCTTTCTTCTTTTTTCCTTAAGGGAAATAGTTTTAGACCAGAGATGTCAATGAGCTGCTGAGATCATGAGTCTAGTTTATATGTGAGGAAGAGATGGACATTCTCTCTATCCTGCCCCTTCCAAACTTAGGACTTTTGCAGCTTCCCCACTACTGCAGCATTGCCAGGATAACACGAGTTACTCCTTGGATAATGGCATGGGACCCACAGTAAAATATTCATCCCGTTAGTTTGGCAGCATGCAAACATTCTTAGGGGAATGTGAATCATAATAGAGGATGACTTTTCAATAGATCACGTAAACCTGAGTATAACTTACAGATGTGAAATCCAACGTAACTGTAGGTAATTTACACTTGTAAATATAAAGCCTGGCATGAAACAATGATCTGTGGGACCTTTCCAAAAGCATCTGGCGGCTTTAAGTTTTGTTTTCCACTTCTCTTAAAATAGCTACTAACTGAAGTTTGCCTTTCCTCTCATGTTATTACTAAAAAGCAGACGCAAAACAAAAAAATAGTACTGTAATTCCCCTGCTCTAGCAAAGGCAGTTAGCAATGTTTTTGGCAGAAAGATAGCTTTTCCTCCACTGAGGATAGACATAATTATTCTAGCTGGCATCTTTTTCTTAGCATCTGCATTATTTATTTCTGATACTTGGCTCTGATGTTGACTTTCTAATCCTTTCTTCTGATGTTACATAGCACTGTACGAAGGAGATTAAATACAAATAACTTGGCTGGGTCCATGAATTCAGTTGGTGTTAGTATTCTCTCTTGCAAATATTTAAGCATTAATGAACTTAAATCTGATACATTTTCAAATAGTGCATGAAAAATTGAAAGCCAAATTATTTAATTATTTGAAGGGCTTTGCAAGCATTTTGAAACACATAAATGTGCACAAATCTTTCTGTATAATAATCATATTAATATCTGTTTTTCCTTGAAGTAAACACTCAAACCTATAGAACCTTCTGCTGATATAGTTTTGTTTAACTGTACAAAAAATACTTGAGAAGGCAGCCACTAAACAAATTTTAGGATTCATACTGAAAAAAAAATTCTTTATCGCAGAACATTCAGTGAAATAAACACAGCAGAAGACCAGTACAGCTTGTGTCGAGAACTCTGCAGAGACCTTGCTCAAGAGCTACAGAAAGAGGGACTTAAGGTATTTATATTATTCTCTGTTTACTTGCAAAAAGACAGCACTCAAACTTATTAAATGCAGCGTTAGTATGAATACTTTTAGCAGCATTGTAGCATGCAATGTATGGTCTCCATTCTTTAATTGCAGATGTTTAGAATGATTTAGACAGCATATTGATACTGTTCAGGTGGCTTTCTAATAATATGCATGGAAAAAAATAAACTAATTAACCAAGTTATTTAGCGTATAAGCATTTTATGCTAAAAGCAATGTTTATAAACAAGTAATAGCGCTGATTGTTTATGAGCTGTGCTTTGGTCAATCATGTACTATGAAGTATTTAAAACACTGTGTTTCTTCCTGTATTCACACACGATCCAGTCAATAGCCAATAATTTAAGGAGTTTACATGTCCCAAACTTGCTGACAAGTTATTCATGCCATTTACTGCTATGAATGGTAGGAACAGTACCTGTATTCTTCTCAAATTTCTCTTTATTATCTGGAAAGAACAGTTGATATTTTCCATTAAGGTCTTTATGGTAAAGCAAGGAATAACATTCAAGACCTAAAAGAATTGTGATTAGTCTTCTTCATCCATAAAAGATTGTCCCAAAAGATGACAGGTTGAAAGGGAAATCATCAGCTAAGAAGGACAAAGGGATAAGCTTACAAAGGCACCAGAACAAAAGGTGTGCCATCTGTGTTTGGATGAGCACACTAAATCACACAAATGGTTTGGAAGGTGTTGCCAGGGGAATATTTGTGCCAAACAAAGATGTTGTGTGTGGCTGTGATAGCACCATGCAGGAGGAAGTAAGTTTTCAGCAAATCCTTAATCATATATCACTTACGTATCCTTAGTAGGTTTCCCAGCAAAGATATCCCACACAGAAAGTTTCCAAGTGAGGAAATAATTTTTTGTAGACAGGGTAGAAGTTGTGACTGTAGCCAGAGCATGAAATCTATTGAATATGCACTGGTGGCAGATCGTCTGCTGGGAACAATAGACAAATGACCCAGTTCGGAGAATTTGACTTTGGCAGCAGTTTAGAAGCAAGTGCAGAATCTTGCAGACAAATTCTTGGCAGTGCCTGTTGCTGTACACAGATAAGCCCACAGTTTTGACTACGGCTTTAGTGCCCTTATAGAGATGCTACATAATGATTGTTTCTGTGCTGTATATGACATGCTTAACTTTTTTCTTTCTTTTTGTCTCTTTTTTCCTTTCTTTTTTTTGCCTAGGGTAAAACTGTTACCTTGAAGCTAAAGAATGTGAACTTTGAAGTGAAAACAAGAGCTTCAACTGTGCTGTCTTCTGTTTCTACTGAGGAGGAAATCTTTGCTGTGGCAAAAGACTTGTTAGGAACAGAAATTGATAGTGTTGCTCCTCACCCTTTACGGATAAGACTTATGGGTAAAGTATTTCAAACTCATTCTTCCTTTTCAGACTTAGATCTTAGAATGTATCAAAGTAATAGACAGTACTCTAAAGTAAAATTTGTGTAAACGGATTTATCCTTTCTCCGTTACCCTGGTAGTTTTTGCAAAGTGAAACAGGTCTGAAGTGCTGAATGGTGACTCAGGAATGTTTTACTAATTTAGGTTGTACTTTTCCTACCACCTGTTAGTCCTCGAACGACATACAGATTGGCATGAGAGTAGAATCTTAATGCACAGCAGTGCTTAACTTTGCTGCCTTAAAAGACCCTTTAAATCTGCTTTGCAGTGCAGCAACATTTCTGTCCATAACCTCTTTTAGAAACAAATGCTTTAAATAAAAGTGCTTCTAGAGTTGAAGATGCTATGTTCTGCAAGAAATTTGAAATTTCTGTCGAAATTAAACTCTGTGTTTTGATTCTAAGACCTGTGTGTTTCAGGTGCTTATGCATTCTGCTTGGACCATTCAGTGATACGTAAAACTTATTTGTCTATGGTATTAGAATGCACTGAAAAAAAAATATTTTAGTGGGAAACTTCATGCAAAACTCTTCCAGACTCAATTCTATATAACTGTATTAAGTTTATAGCTTCATGGTGCAATCAGTTAAAACTCCGTGGATATTTAAATTAATAATATGGTTGGGCAAGTGTTCAGGTCTGATAAAATTGTATGGAGCTTGTGATCCATTGTTAGCATTTGCAGGCAGTATAGCCTCCATTTAAAGATGAAGTGCACTTTTATTGAGTGGATGTACACCTCAGAAGTTGTTAATTAAGAATTAGTATCAAGTTTTCTTAAAATTGGTATTGTAAGTTTGTTTTTCATCATTAGGTGTACGAGTATCAGGATTTCTAAGTGAAGAAGAGAAGAAATATCAACAAAAAAGCATTACAAGTTTCTTAAAATCAGGAAAACAAATTGGTTTTCTTAGGTTGCAGCCAGGGAAGTCCAACCAAGAATATTTCACAAAAAATTCAGAAGCATCTCCCAGAGGGAGTTTTTTTGATAAAAAGCGAGCTGCAAGGCAACTAAACAGAGAGAATCTTTCTCCAAATGAAACTGTAGGTAAGCAGCTCCTTCATGATAGGAAATCATCAGCAAATTTTGTGAAAGAAACTAAGAACATCACAGATTTACAGAATTCTAATCTGTGTAAGACCTTCACCTGCCCTGTTTGCTTTGAGGAGCAAGGCAGCAATAATTTGGAAGAGCTTAATAGGCATATTGATGAGTGCCTCAATGGGACTGTTGTTAAAGATGCCGTGGAAATATCCAAGAATGACAGTTCAAGAGAAAATACACTTAACTTTCTTCCACACTTCAAAAATGAAAATGTTGATGAAGGTGAAAAAAATAAAACAGATCAACTGGCAGGAGTAGACCAGTCTGCAAGTACATCTGACAACTCTGCTAGCAATAGCACAGAAAAATTCACTCAGACAATATCTGATAAACCTCACAGAGAAAGACAGCCTAGCAATCTCAGTGATATTGCTAGAAACGTGTGTATGAAACAGTGTCTTTTCCCCAAAAGAATTTCACAAGACAAGGAAGACCATTTTGAAAAGACTGAACATACAGAAGAAACTAATTCATCCTGTTTCTTTGAAGCCAAAGAAGGCAGCGTTCTTGTTTGTCCAGTTTGTAATTCAGAGCAGAAAACCACCAGTCTTATGTCATTTAACAGACATGTGGATGTCTGCTTAAATAAAGGCCTTATCCAGGAGCTGACAGAGAAAAAAGATTTTCCTACTAAGACTTGTAATATGGAAAATTCAAACAGAGTTGGTGAGTATGTGGATTAGGATATATTTGATTATGCAAATTACCTACTTGTACAATTAAAGTAATTTGGTAATGGTATACTTTGAACCTCAAACCAGGACACAGGGCTTTGAGGTTTTTTTCAACAAGTTCATTTGAGTGAGGCCTGTGTAAGAGTGAACATTTTTATTTTAAAAATATCAAATCAATTTTCATGACAAACTAGATTTATGAATGTGATGGTAGTAACAAAGTGCATTCTCATTTGCCACAATGGTGACATAGGAATTACTGCTCATTTCTGTAAATTGCACGTTTGCTGCCCCCCAACCATGTTCTGAAAGGTGTTTGTAAGACCACTGAGATTTAAATTAAAATCAATGAAAACATCTTCTATCTGGATTGTTTCAGACATTCAGTTGACAGAAAAGTTCCATTGTGTGATGTGTTGGCAAAAACAGAGAGGTGGTGAACTAAAGCATGCAGGGAGGAACTTGCCTATTTTACATCTAATAAAATGAATTACGTAACTGCACCCGTAACATGCAAAACCAGTAGCATATTTACTTAAGTAGTTTCTCTTTTTGATGAAGAGCTAATCTTTGGCTAGATTAGAGGACATGTGCAGGTAATTAAGTATCTGCTTAAAGTACCTTGTCTGTAATCTAACTTGGGAGCTGTATAAGAGGAAATTAAAATGAGGGTGTGATAGAATTATCAGACACAATTAAGACTTACAACTTGAATCTTTTACACGGAAAATTTTATAAGCAGTGTTGCTGCTACATGTGCAAACAGGCTTTGTTTTAAATTAAAAATTTACTGTCGGCAAAGAGTTTTTTTCCCCCCTGCAGGATAAAAAAAAAGTTTTCAATAACCACCTTGAAAAGCAACTATATCACACTGAAATATTTCTGAAAACTACAACAAGGTTCGAATTGATCCCTTAGAATTCAATAAGCTAAAGGCTTTTTCTCTTTAAGAATGTTAATATAAATTACAGTACTCAAACTGCATGTAATAAAATGTTATCTGCTGCTTGAGACAGATGAAATTTGGTTACCTTAAAAAAAAAAAGGGAAAGAAAAGCTTTACCCAAACCTGCTCTTTTAAAAGTTCTGCCATGTGTGTGATTTCTGAAACATTCTTTATTTCAATAAATTAATTTTTGTTGTTTCCAATTGCTTTTCAGGAGGTTTAAGCAGCGGACAGCAGTGCACTAATCCATCACAAGGAACAAAAAGGTAAGGATTTTCTGGAAACTTGAGCATACAACTCATTTTAAAATAATGAAGTTTAGAAAAATATTTAGTGTTGTAGAAGTTATGTTAGGTATTCATTGTATATCTTTTCCCCTCTTACTGTTTTTTTGTCTTTAACTTCAGGTCTGGACTAACAACTTCACAGTCAGTATCAAAAAAGGCCAAGTCGTGCAATTCCAAGCATACAATTGAAATGTTTTTTAAATGACTGTGGAGCAACATATTCTATATGAAGTATTTCATAGTGTTTTATGACTGCAAATTAATTTAGCATTGGTGGTAGCCTGGATTCAGGTGCCTGTCACTTCGGAGCCATTGTATGCCTGTGTAAAAAGACATAATGTTTGAGGTAGAAGAGGAGGTACGACTGAGGTGAATTTAATTTTTNAATACTTTTTTTCCCCAGTTGTTTCCAAGAATCAAAATTTGCTAGCACTTTGATTTTGTTTTTATTGAACATGTGGAACTGTGTTAGAGTCACGAGCATCCTCATGAATTCTCTCTGCTGTTCGACAAACAGAACAGGGAGATTAGAGCTGCCATTGGGTGAGCCTGTAGGGCAAGCTCCCTGGAAAGCAGGAGTCATTAGCTAGCATTTCACGCTGTGCTTACTGAAGGCCCTCTTCTCACACCTGACCTCCTGTCTTCTCTGTGTTGGTTATATTGGCCATGGTAGCCATAGAAACTGAGGTTGACACTTTGTTGGACAATTCAACACCGAATTTAATTGTGGTATTAGCTGTGTGATAGTAGAGAAGAGCCAAGTTGCTTGATATCAGCTTACGAACCTTTGTCTTCTCAGTGGACACAAAAATTGATTGGTTTCAAAGGAAAAGAGGAAGAATTTAGAGCACAGTCAAGCTTTCATTATTGTCACTGAAAATGACTTCAGTGAGAGTTGGGGGACCAGCCCTAAAGGACTCATTGTGTTAAGATGCAGGATGACTTCACTGATTTAAAAAATGTTAATAAACCGGTTGATGGGAGAAGAATTTCTCCAGGTTAGTCAGACAAATGTTGTTTGGTCCTTGGTCTTTCCAAAGACACCAAGAACTTAAATTTTCTTCACAATTGTGAAATTGTTACTGGTCATTAGGACTAAATTTACTCTAAATAAAAGGTCTTATGGTGCAATAATGTGAATGATGTGCAAATAAGTAACACGCTGAACCTTCTTATTGTTTACCTATCTTTCTCTTTAAAACTATTTTGTATTTCTGAAAAAATGGTATTTTATGTGTGCATATGTGGAAGGAGGAAGTTGTAAAGTGCAAATATTTAAAATACCCTGTTTAGATTTTTTTCTGTTCACAATAAATTGCTTAAATGCAGACATTTTAATATAATTAAATATTTATCAGGCAAATAATTTATCATGACAGCATATTTCTTATAAGTTATACAAAAAAGGTCAAAATCTGTATGGAATATAAACTGCTTTTTAATTGCAAAATCTTTAAAAGAAGTAGCTACTGTAGAAGCATCTGTTTGTTGTTTAACTGTATTGAAAGTACTTTGGGGTTTGCTTGTTTCTTAAACAAACAAATGTGTACCTGGTATGTTTTAGATGCCCAGGCTAAGTCCAGAATGTGCTTTTTGGTTTTCAAACTTGCTGGAATGATTTCACCATCTGTACCTGCTCATCTGTTTGCCAGATGCCACAGTGCCCACATCTCTGTCATTTGCATTCATGTCAGTGCTCCCTTATCTGCTAAGGACCAAATCAGCTGGACTAGCTCAGGCCATGTAAGCTGACTCAGTTGACTTTTTCTAAAGTGGATTAGTGAGCATTCAGCATCAGCTGTTCTGTTGACAGAGGTGGGAGCTGGAAACTTTTGGTAGGAAAGACATAAAAGCAACTGACGGAACAGTGACTTAAGCTACTGCTGCCGTTTAAAAAGTGAACACCTGTCCCTTTGTTAGCTTGTATCTGTCTGATTCAATAAACTGTAGAATCCAAGTATTGCCTTGTCATGGTGTGTATTTCTTTAAAATGTGTATTTTTACATATGCATTACTTAGCAAAAAGTAAACTACCTTTAAGTAATTGAACAAATGATGTTAGTTTGGCTTAGCCTCAGAAGTTGTCTTACCATCTGTTTAAAAAAAAGTGTCGTAGAGTTATCTGAGTGTAATGAAGTTAAAGTTGTGGAGTATGTTAGAATTAATGTGCAAAGAAAACTCACAGTATGATTTGAGAGCCAGAAGTGTCTGTCTTTTGAGATGTGTGTAAAAATATACTATTTGGAAAGGTGATTCAGAGTGTTTACAGAAGGTGCTCAGTGAGATTATTTTAATGTTTTCCAGGTAAATTATTTCCTGCAATGGAAAACAGAAACCTTTTTTTTTTTTTAATATTCCTTATACTTTCTCATACCACATTTATTACTATTTTTATCTGAAAAAGACCTTCAGTACATCATTAAGTATTGTCATGAACCTCTGTGATACAATTTTTCATCTCAGTTCTTGTAGAGAAGACTCTGTAGGCAATGTTTTCGTTTTGCATTTTTCTCAGTGTGTGTGTGTTATATAATTGACCTTAACTTAAAATCTGTTTTCATTAGCATTTGGAAATTTCTTTATAGCTGTGTTTAACTTAATGTATGAACTACTCCCTATGTGTGAGCCATTCTGCACTTAGTATATCCACAGTTCTGAAGCACGTGAGTGATGCAGGTTGGCAGCAGATGAGAATTTTTGTGTAGTGTAAGTTTCTCTCTTGTTTAAGGTAGATATATACATATGTTTTCTTGAATTCCTCTTTTAGTTATGAATGATAGAGAAAAAGGATGACACTTCTGTGATCTTCGTGTACTTCACTGCTTCTGAAGAAAGGAATGCAGATAGCGTGTGCCTGGCCACAAAGCATTAATCTGTAAGGAGGATGGTTGGCATAAGTGGGACAGTCATAGAGATGCACACCTAAGAACAAGACTTGCTTGAGTTTATCTAGTAAATCCTCAATACCCAGAAATTTAGGTTGTAGAGTAGCATTTTCCAGTTGAATCTGCTTACTGCTATCTGTAGTAATCTCTTTATTTACTTTTGAGTTTTGAAATATCTTGCCTACAGAATGTCTTGCTGTGGTTGGATGTCATGGTAACCAGTTGTGTTTATTGGTTGTCTAACCTGGGTGTCTCAAAATCTCTATTTCTAGAAACTTTCCTGTTGGGAATATATAAATACTTTAGCTTGTGCTGTTTTGTTCTCAGGGTTGCTGAAGTTCCATTTTGAAGTGTCAGTAACAGGCAGGAACATCAGCAGGGCAGAGTCTGGGCTTGAATTGGTCAGCCTGTAGCTTGATCCATGTTGCAATAATTTTGGGGATAGTTTATCA
>VXBH01000313.1:110112-174955 GCA_013400035.1 Rynchops niger
TGTCCTTCTTATGTTGGGGGCCCCAGGGCTGGATGTAGTCCTCCAGGTGGGGGTCTCATGAGAGCAGAGTAGAGGGTCAGAATCGCCTCCCTCGACCTGCTGGCCATGCTTCTGATGCAGCCCAGGATGCAGTTGGCTTTCTGGGCTGCAAGTGCACATTGCCAGCTCATGTTGAGCTTCTTATCCACCAGCACCCCCAAGTCCTTCTCCTCAGGGCTGCTCTCAAGCCATTCTCCACCCAGCCTGTCTTTGTGCTTGGAATTGCCGTGACCCAGGTGCAGGGCCTTGCACTTGGCCTGGTTGAACTTCATGAGGTTTGCATGGGCCCACCTCTCAAGCCTGTCCAGGACCCTACTGCCTACAAGTGAGCCTAGGGAGCAGCCCAGAGGTGCCAGAGTTTGTTGGCTGGCTGACGTTGTGGAGATCTCTGCCCTGTCTTTTATGACAGCCGTTTGTACACGTGAGCACCTGTTGAGACTGGGCCTCTCCATTTCATTGTTCTAATTACTACTCATAAGCAAAGGCAATTGGCAACAGGTCACCGTAAACCATAAGGGAGGAGGGGAGGGATGAGTGTAACTGTAAGGTGCTGCAGTTGCACAGCCTAACAATTCATGCACCATGGGATTCAGAATTCTGCAGTTTCATACTTTCAGTAAAAGTACACAGCTTAATACAGTTTAATACACAGTTTAATAAAAGCATAATACCGGCCACATACAGGACGTAATTTTTGCTTGTTCCTCTTCTTTATGCACTATTCGACATGCTTTTGTCTTACCTTACATTTTTTCTTTACATTGATTCTACTTGTTTATGTGTTTATTACTACTGTTATTTTAAATATTAAAAATGCTCTGAGTTCCTGGCAGAGAGAAAGCTCTGTAAAAGCATGTGAGGAAGATGTTCCAGTACTCTCTTGCTCTGCATTTGTTCCGGATGCTGTATCTCTCTCTGTGTCTGCATCAGCCTTTTCTGCTGGTTACCGGGGCCATTTGGAAGAAACAAGATTAGAGATGGTTAGAGAATGTGGTAAACTTGGTATTTGCAAAGTTTGAGCACATAAAGTAGGGTTGTACTGGCAAAGTTAGTTTAGAGACCAGGGATATGCTGTGAAATAGAATTGCATGATAGTAATTGGAACTGGAAACTAACAGCTGATGTTTCTGGACTGTATGTGAAATTATTATCCTGTTTTAAAGATTCACGCTGTAACTTGTGCTCTCTATGAGGCTGCAAATATATTCCTCCTTTGGTGACGGCTTTGTAGGCAAACCTGAACATTCCACAGTTGTCTGTTGCCTCTGATTTTGAAAATGAGCGTTAATGTTGTGGTCTGTATTACTAGCCCGGTCACCATACAGAAACAAAACTCTTCCTCTTAACATTTGGAACATTTGACTCACAGGAAGCAAGTAAAAGTGAAACCTGATTCAGCTACGGCTAAATCAGTTACTTGTTCTTCTCACTCTGGGTTTATTTTCACAGTTGTTGGTTTGTTTGTTGTTTTTTTTTTTCAGCTGAATAATATTATCTGGAAGTACAGCTGATGAAACTGTCTTATCAGACCAAGGTGTATCAAATGTAAAGATTCTTATACATCACAGCCTGACTGTATCAAAAGGAGAAAGGAACTGTGAAGTGTCCTCATATATGATAATCAGAAAATGAGCAAAAATCCAAATTTTCTCAATTTACAAACTCTTTTGAGTCTTTCAGATTAATTTTACTATGGATTTGAACAGTGTTCATAATCTTGGAAGTTAAGGTGACTGCGTAATTTAATTGCAAAGAAAAAATTATAGCAAAGGAATTCTGTGTCTTCAGTTGTGTAGGCTGAAGACTGATGGTCCTGCATTCCTGGAGCTACCTTTCCAATATCTGTTTTCAAATGTCAGCAATATCAAAGGCTGTTTTTACAGTAAAATTTAACCTAGTCTCTTTAAACTATTTTTGTGCCCTACTGGAGATAGTAATTGTCTACATGAAATGAAACATCAATGTTGGCTTAAGTAAACCAAAACAACAGTGGATTTAAAGATAAATTGAGAATTAGGTAGATTAGAAGGATGTGTCAGTTCACAGAAACTGAAACTTTAGGGATGTGTGTATCAATTTTGACCAGACTTGGACAAAAGGAAATTAAAGTATTGTCTACCTGAAAATGGAGAATCTTGTGATTGCATCAGTACTGATACCACACGTGCATATTTCTGCCCAAATTTACAGCAGGAGCACCTCAGTCTCCCACATCCCAAGTCTGTGTCAAGCTCGCAGGGACGCAAGCACAGCCTCCCTCTCCAGCCCAGTAAACACTGCTGGACAGCAGTGACAATAATTCCAAGAAGAATTTCCCTCCGGAATGGCCTTCAGCCTGCAGAGAGCTCCGGGACTGGGGAGCTCCCTGCGGTTGGTAACAAAGGCGCCTGGCCCCGGGGTCCCATCCGAGCTGTGATGCCTCTGTGTGTCTCCGTACGGGTGCACTTGTGGCATTGATTTCCAAAAGTGCCTCTTGTTTGTGTGGGGATTTGGGAAGCACTTTAGGAGTAAACAGGACTACCTTCTTGTCTTGTGTGTGCACTTGTACGTGCAAATTGGGATATGCCTGTACAGCCAGCCACTGGAGAAGACTAGAAAAGAAGATCGTGCAAGGATGATCCTGTTCGGTGCATCAAGAAATTCCATGTATTTAGTTCCTGGTTTATTTTAAAACAACCTCCTAAAGCTGTTTGGCACCTCTGCCTCTGGGGATGGTGTGTCCAGGGCGCAGCCAGCCAGGCCCTGGCTGGGCATGCTCCGCTCGACCCGCAGCACACCGGGAACCGGTTTGTCAGGGCCAGTGCGGGGCTGGGCACCTCCCTCGGCGCCCCAGCCTGGGGCCCCTTCCCTCGGGTGAGGAGGAAGAGGAGACAAGGGAGCGATGAAGGGACTGAGCCGCCTGTTGCACGCCAGGGAGGGTGCCATGCCAGGAGCAGGGGCAGCCAGCCATGACAGCCGTGAGTGCATGGGGGTCGGGGGCCAGGTGGCCCAGTGGCGGTGGGACAGCACTGTCAGGGCTGCCGGGATGGTGGGGTCCACCCTAACCCCCTTCTTGCCTCCACCAGAGGACAAAATGAGCATTGGAGGGGGAAAAGAGAGAGGAGAGGATGTGTCGATGTGGGATTGGGAGCTGGGGTTTGGCACCTCCATCTTCTGAGGGACAGGTCCTGCAAATGGCCCAGCAGCCCTGCTTTAACTTCTCCCCTGCAGCTGTCCCAGGGGCTTCGCTTGGCATTAGTCACATCCCGGGGGCTGAGCACCTTCACACCCGCTCCGGCAC
The DNA here is from genome assembly GCA_013400035.1 of Rynchops niger. NCBI lineage: Eukaryota > Metazoa > Chordata > Aves > Charadriiformes > Laridae > Rynchops > Rynchops niger. The sequence continues at coordinate 113,432 of VXBH01000313.1, forward strand.
CCCCATTTTGGGGGGGGCACACCAAAATGAGAGGACCTTCTGGCTTCTGTGAGCTCAGCAGCATGGCTCCCCGTGATGGGGTCTCCAGCTTCCATCCCGCAAACCGGTGGGTGGAAGAACAGCCTGCTCTGGCGTGGGCTGCAATTAGCGAAAACGATTTATTTGTGGAAACTGAGCGGTGATTGTTAAACCCTGCCTGCGGCCCTGCCCTGTGATCGCAGCGTGACAGCCAGCAGCTGTTCTCCCGGGCCGTGCTTCCTGCTGCCAGGCTGGCAAAGAGGGCAGATAAAGAACAGAAACAAATAAAATATCACTGTTGGACTCAATAGGTAGTTTTTTCCCATGACTTCTTTGAATTGGAAAATCATTATTTTAGAAAAAGATTCTTGTGACTTAACAAAATACCTTGTTTGCCCTAGTCATTTTATTTCCAGTTACAAACAAGGAAACATAGAGAAAGCATTGAAAATGTTACAAAACCATTAAATTTTAGAAACAATAGAGTAAAATAATTTTTGTTGTCATTTGAATCTGAATATTGTTATTGGTTTTGTATTTCACCTCTTTGGAACTCTTCAGCCAATTCAAATTCCTGAGTTTTTGCCATGTGCTTTTTGAGACAATGGCAGATTTCATCCAGTGGAATCCACAACAGGAAATTAAAAATTGTAGGGTGGGGAGCGGGGAAAAATTTCCATTGTCAATGAATACTGAAGCCTCTGGTGCACATTTTTACCTCATTGGAAGTCATCCTTATTTGTGGTATTACTGGAAGACAGATTGAGGCTACTAAAAGCAAGGTGTAAATATGAGGAAAGGAAAATTGAAAGTACCTCAAAGCTTGAGTTTCTTTTGAGGAAGACCTTTTGTTTTCGGGTTAAAAAAAGCATTTACTTTTCTGCATCTTCTTACTTCTGTGCTCTTCCAAGAGAGGAGAAATTGTGGGATGTTCCATACACCACAGACAGGGCTCCCTACAAAGGAAATTAATTGATAAAATTACTACTTTTAGTTAGCTTAAGAGAAAAACCATATGTAATTATTTCATGGTTATAATATGAATATATAGTTATGGTATAACCTGTAGGGCAATAAGCCAAACATTTTCTATGAAGCTGAAGAAAATAATCCCCCAGAAAGATTGACAGCCACAAATAGATAATTGATTGCTGCTTGAAAATAGACCCATTATTAATAATGCAAGGAGTGCCAAATCCTGGAGACCCCAGTTTGGAGAGAAAGCTTCCATAAATCTGTAGTCTGGCAGCTCTAAAATGCTGTAATTTCATGCCTGAAAAAATCATTCTGCAAAAGCAGCAAGAGGTTGTGGAGCAAGTCAGTGCCGTGGTGTGTCTGGATTGCCACTGTTATTAACTCCTGAATTAAGAGGTATTAAAAAAGAGCGATTATTAAGAAACATCACACCCAAAGCAAAAGGTCTTGTTTTTAACAGCATACGGCAAGTTCAAGACTTCTGGACAAGAGAGAAAAGATCAGGCTTTAGCTCTTTGTCAGAACTACAACAAAACTGTCCTTGCCAATGTAGCAACACTAAAGAAGCATCATTTTCTCTTGTTGCTTGAACGCAGTGCTAGTATACTGTTTGGGTTGTTCCTGAATGTCCTTAGATGCAGCAGCATCTATCTTTGCATCATACATGTGTGAGTGAGTGACCATCAGCAGTCAGTAGGAATGAGTGTGGCCTAATTGTCACTAATTGCAGGTAATTGGTGCCCTCCATTTTGTTTCTGTGTTTGCCACAAACCCGCCTTCAGTGAGATATCCTGCCACCATTGATTTACCCATGTTTGAAATCAAGGTAGTGGAAAGCTCTGCTGGATACTTTTTTAGGGCGTAGATAACAAAAATTACGAGTGAAGGAATTTATTTGGCAAAGATCCCTGTTCATGATGCTGATTTTGCTGTCTGCCATGCTCCTTGTCACAGGCGCCAGGGGTGCATTTTTATTTGCAACTGGGGCTTTTTTGTGGTTTTTTTTTTTTTTGGCTCTGCCCCCATGTTGTAAAACAAGCAAGTAGTAGTCCGTGACTTCCAGAGAATTTTGGAGGATGCTTCTGTTTAAGGTACTTGGATAATGTAATAGGAAAACTGGGAACAGTTTTACAAGTGTCCAGTTTAATTTCTAGCTCATTTTGTACAGTATAACTATGATTATTCCCACTGAGATTATAATCATGGGTAACATGTAAAATGCAATTAAGTGAATGCCATACTGATTTTCCTTAGTATGCTTTGCAGTCATACTGCCTCAAGCTGTATTCTCATTAGGTGTTAATGAACGTAAACATAATGCAGTAGGATGAGATTGCATGAGAAGCCTCTAAGGAACAGATAATTGCTGCAGTTTCTAGTTCAACAGAGAGTGCCGTCCTCTTTGGTCATGTCATTGGACAAGCAACTTTCAGGCCAAAATATTCTAGACAGGAGATATCTAAGTGATTCACTTTTTAAGTGTGGTATGCTAGGAAATTAAAAATAAGTACTAACATTTTTGCAACTGATTTAACTGCTACACTAATTTTTTCTCTGTGATTTATTAGATGTTAAGGTAGAAACATGAGAAACACTCTGACCTTTAAGTTAGTTAAGCCAGTTATCAGACACAGGAATTTTATTTTCCAAAGTCGCTGAAGTTAGGTGTCTAAATGCACACTGCAGCTACCTTAGTTGACCATACGGATGTTCATTTTTGTATTGAGGTCCCAATTTAATAGTAAGATCCACATTGTCACCAAATACTGAGGAAAAGTACATACCTTTCCCCCATGCACACNACCACATGGTTACTGTATACATGTTTATGTATTTTGGTACTGTATTCTGTTTTAAAACAGCGCGACTTTTCCAAGAATAGGCAAGACATGCTGCAGTTCGTACTGTTCACTGCTATGCTTATAAGTACTTTGGGATCCATTTAGATGGCGAGAGCTTCATAAATGAACTCTTGTTCCTGTAAGCAGTGCAAATAATGGTAATCTGTGCTGTGAAAAGTCTACCTCTATTTGCACTTAAGAGTTGAAACTAGAAACATCAGCCAGATGTCTCTAGAGGAGAAAAATGTAATCCTGGAACATTTCTGTGATGAGAAGGAAATGATTCTCATAACATATGAAGTCAGGACAAATAACAGAAGGTAAGAACAGTATCATCGCACTGTTGGTTATGGCTATTTCTTTAGTAATGCGATTTTTTCATCATCATATTTTTCCACAGTGTTGCCAGATGAGAGAGAATTTCAGTATGCTGCTAAAATGAACAATTTGGAAACCATGGAAAAGCTGTTTTCAAAGAATGTTAATATAAATGCTGTAGATACCGTGAGTATGAAGTATCTGACAGATGACTGATCTGAAATGTGACTCCTGGGAGTCGCACGGTGGAATCCCAGCGCACTAGCCCTGTCAGCTGCAAGGTGGTGAGGCTGCGGAGTCCCTTCTAGGACCTGATTAGGAAACGTTTCACACATCCAGTATGGGCAGGAGGATTTGTGCAGCGTAACTCACAGGGGCTGAAAATCATTTAGCCACTGGTCTGCACATCACGTTGGGAACTAAGGACTTCTGAATTGCGGTCCCTGCTCTAATATTTACTCTGGTTTGGGGTGACTAATTTCTCAAGTTCCCCATCTTTCAGAGCAGAAGGATTTAACTTCACAGTCACGTTGGGAATGAATTTATGCTGCTAGCATTACAAGTTTCAAATGTGAGGTGTAATTGTTCAGTTTTTATGGAATGAGGGGAGCATTCTACCACGTCCTCTGGCTCCAGGCTGAGATCAGAGTTCAGATTTACCCTAGGCAGACAAAAATGCATTTCTTATGCTGACATCAACTCTAGGCCTGAAATCTGAGGGTGTACACTTCACAATAACAAAATATAGGGCTGTCTTCCACTTAAGAGGTAGCTCAACAGCAGTGGAGTGGTCATGATATTAATCTGGGAGTTGTGGAGAACAGTTTGCCCTCAGTGGTTGTGTATATATCACCCGCCCATGAACATCCAATGTTACTTAATCTTGGGTTCTGAAAAATCTTTCTTCCCATGTCCACATGCATTTTTCCCCACGGGGGAATTGAGGAGATAGGACAGGTGCATTCCTTGGTTTGTTTGTGAAAAAGAGAGTGAGCAAAATTTTCTTGTGAGTAAACTTCTCTTGAATAATAAGAGTGTTCCTATCAATTACCTAGTACTGTAAAAAGTCACTTAAAAAAATAGTTCTTGCTTCCTTATTGCTTTCCAGAATTCAGGAAATTAAACTAAATACTTTTTGCAGTCCAGTAGTCTGAATCTTTACCCTGTCAGCTTTAAATCAGACCTATAGTATAAGAGTTCTACTAGCATAGCTACGTGGGTGTTTTGCATTGATTGATTCTTCTAGTGAGGATGTAGCTTATACTGGCAAAATCATTCTTTTGTTATAAGCAAGGCGGCTAAAAGGTGAGCTTTGCTGATAGAACTATTTCTCTGCAAGAGGCTCTTCCTCATGCACGTCATAAATCCCACCTTTTTATGCTTTTAACGCATATATCTGTAAATTTAGCATTATACATGGATAAGTCAGCTGATTTGCATAGAAGCATAAGAGAACAAATCCAAGTTGACTTTTAAAGTTAATTACTTAAATCACTGACATATCCTTGTATGGAAACTCTCAGTGAATTACGTTAAACCCAGTTACGTTCACTTTAACTGGATGCAAAATTCTGTCCACTGAAATTTAATTCAATTTAACCAATCCCTTTTAAATTCACAACGTTAATTACTTTAATGAAAAATTCATCAATTTTTCCTGATAAACAGTGAGCCTATTCACCTGTGTAAAATTACTCGCTGTTTGCAAGGTGGAAGTTTTCATTTACATAGACAATGACTCAGTCTCGGAAGGTGACTAATAGTGAGAGAGGAATCTTGTCATGCGTTGCAGGGATATAGTCTAAAGCAAATCTGATTGCATAAATCTACTCCTCAGCTTTTCAAATCCAACCATATAATAAAACAGTAAACATGGATGCTTCTTGTACTGCATGCATACCCTCTATGCAGCATATGATTACTTAATCCCACTTTGACATTTCAGTGAATTTCAGTGAAGGGATGGTGCTATGTAGAGTAATTAAATCATTCTGGCTCTACAAGAAATCTTTAAGATCAATACCTGAATTCTATCCAAGTGAGCAAAAATGCATGTAAAGAGCAAGCATGGCTGTTGAAGGAGATATACGGTAACAACTATGTTTGTTGTAGTGAATTCAGTGAAATCGGAAATCAGTGAATTCAGAAATCCTGATTACCTGCACAAGGAAAAGAACTGTATTATGGACCTGACAATCAAAGCTTTGCTTATTTCAGCTGAAGCGCACTGCGCTCCATTTTGCTGTTGCAAGAAGTCATATGTCGGTGGTAGATTTTCTTCTCCATCACAAAGCTAGACTTGATATGGCGGATCAGGTAAGCTTGTTTACATGTTTTCATTCACACAGTACAGGAACAATTTAGGGTAAAAGTGGATATTTGCCTTATGCTCCCTGTTTTGCAAAGTTAAGTGCTTGCTGCAAACGCTTCAGTTTGTCTTAAGACTACACACATTTCTATGAAAAAAAACCCCCACCATTGTCAGAGGAAAAACACATTGCCTAGAGCTCTGGCTGTGTTGAATACTTGAGTGAGTGCAAGGGTAGTTGTCCAAATACGCTCTCTGCAGTAGCTGTGTATTAATCATTGGGCAGTTTATATGAAAGCAATCAATCACTAAAAGTAAAAATTAGTAAAGATCACTAGGAGCTCAGAAAGTAACTCCTTGTATTCTTTCCCTCCATTTTTATATGAGTAGCTTAATGCAAAACTGTCAGTTGCTCTGAGGGCCTCATGACATTAATAGTTTAGCAGTATATGGCTGATTCGGTTGGGCCAGATGGTGATCCATGGTGCGAGATTTGATTCGGGTATTAAAACTGAATGTATCGTATGTTATTAATAAACAGGCTATTCAAACCAGGAGTTTTCCAGTGAACTGAGCAATGAAAATAGATGAATCATTTACCTTTTTTCCCCTGTTTGCCGCTTTCTCCTTATGCACCATATGGGCCAGTGTTTAATTTGTAACTAAGGCAAATTCCAGGTTGTGGAGGGAGAAAGTTGCCTTGTTTTCCTATTGTGTTGGGATGAAAATAAGATGAGAGAGACCTGCCAATTCCAGTTACCGGTGGCTCCTGGCTTGGGCATGTTCTTGAAGTGTAGGTAACCATCTCCTTGTTAGTGCTACTTGAGTTGTTCTGAAATGTTCTCCGAAGTTGCCCTGTCAGTGAAAACCTCACATGCTGCTTTGAAGAAATACTCCATCTTTCTGGACCCTATCAGCTTCTAAGCAAATCTTGCATTGTTGTAAGCAACGTTTCCTTTTTTGCATGGCAAGCTGCAGACATTGCCTGCATGAAGAACTCTAAAATCAATAGTCTATGATGTAATTGCTAATAGGGTAGTTCTGCAAGAAGCGGACAGTTTTCTTTAAGTGGTAGTGCTCTCTATAGCGACAGTTAAGAAATGGATCACTGGGTCTTTTACAGAGTACCCCTGGGCATTGTATTAATGTAATTTTATTCTGTAACTACTGTAAATTATTCTTTATGGCAAATATTTTTCAGTGGCTATCATCCAGATTTGTTGGGGCAATAAGGTAACTCAAAATATTTTATGGGTCATTTAATTATCTTGATAGGGTGCATTGAAGCCAGGCTGGAAATATAGACCCTCCCCTCATATTTGTGTTCTATTAAGGACATGGAATCTCATTCTAATTAAGCATTACCTTTTAATTATTATCTGTCTTTAATTCTTAGATATTGTTAATCATCTTTGTTGAAAGACCACTGGAAACACTCCATCATAATTAGCTTACAGAGCTTAAATATTATGATATTACATATTGTATTTGACAGTGATTCATGTACTGTCTGGCAATTGCTTTGATCATGCAGTTGATAAGAAAGAGAATGAAGATACTATGACTTTATTTCTTACTCCATTTTAGTTTCTGACATACTTTTTATATTAATAAGTCTTAAGCATTCTTAACATTTCTCAGTACAAAAAAATAAGCTGATTGAAAACACACAATAGTGTTCTTAGCAGCTATGTGGTACTCCTTTAGATCAGAGACTTGACATAACTCATGGAGATAGTTAAGCTGTTTATTGATTAAGAAGCACATCTCTAAGAAACCAATAATACATTACTTGTCTAATAAACACACCACTATTATTAATAGCATTAATTCACAATTATATCACTCCAAGTCGCAGTGATTGAGTTACAATTCTATTGCTTATTATCAGTATTAGCACCGATACACAATTACATTACTGCAAAGAAATCTATACTACTAAGCTGTAATTATGTCACTTGTCCTTCTGCACTTGATATCAAGGTAGAAGTTTATCGCTTCTTATCCGCCCTACCATCCCAGCTCTTTCTGATGTGGACCTGATGGAGAGTCCAACAGGAGAGTCCAAGGTGATCCCTTTCTGTATTGGGAGGAGCTTGGGTCTGCAGGTCACCTTCACCACTGTCAGCAGGAGCCCCCAGTCACAATATTCTTCCCTTTTTTGTTCTCCAGCTGATTTTATACCTTATTTGTCTTTTCTTTTTTCTTTTCTTTTCCTGAACCCACCTTTTTGCTGCCCTTGTGCCTCCTTTACTCCTCACAAATTCCTCCCTATCAAACAGCCCACGCACAGAATCATGCAGAGTGTCTGAGGTGGGAACTTTGGGAGATGACCTAGTCCAGCCTCCTGCTCAGAGAGAGGATGGTCAAGAAAAGCAGGTTGCTCAGACCTATGTCCCATCAGGTTTTGATTATCTCCAAGGATGGAGACTCTATAGCCTCTCTGGGAAATTGACTCCAGTATTTGATCACCCTTACTGTAAAAAAGGTTTTTCTTACGTTTAAGTGGATCTTCCTGTACTTTAGTTTGTACCCATTGCCTCTTTCCCTGTCAATGGATACCACTGGCTTCATCTTTTTTACTCCCTTCTATCAGGTATTTATATACAATGATAAGATCTACCTCAGCTTTCTTTGGCTGAACAGTCCCAGGTCTCTCAACCTCTCCTCATATGTCAGATATCCCTTAATCATCTTTGTGGCTCTTTGCTGGACTCTGTGCAGTATTTCCATGTCTCTTCTATACTGGGAAGCCCAGAGCAGACACAGTACTCCAAGTGTGTCTCACCAGTGAGTAGAGGGGAAGAATCACCCCCCTTGGCCAGGCGGCAGCGCTCTTCCTAATGCAGCCCAGGATACCATTTGCCTTGTGTGCTGCAAGGGCACGTTCCTGGCTTGTGTTCAACTCAGTGTCCACCAGGAGCCCCAGGTCCTTGTCTGTTAAGCTGCTTCCCAGGCAGTTTGCCTACAGTCAGTACTGGTGCCTGAGGCTGCTCCTCCTCATGTATAGGACTTTGCATTTCCCCTTGTTGAATTTCATGAGGTTCTTGTCAGCCAATTTCTCCAGCCTATCGAGGTCCCTCTGGATGGCAGCATGCCAATCTGGTCCATCAGCCACTCCTCCCAATTATTATCATTTATAAGTTTGCTGTGGGTGCACTCTGCTCCATCGTTCAGGTTGTTAATGCAGATATTAACCAGTAGTGGACCTAGGACCAATGCCTAGAGTGCATTACTAGTGACTGTTCTCCAGCTGGGAATTCATGCTGCTGATCAGAACACTTTGGGCCTGGCAGTTGAGCTGACTTTCAGTACACCTTGGTCTATCTGTTTGTCTATGCACATACTTCTTCAGTTTGTCTACGAGGATGTCGTAGGGGACAGTGTCAAAACCGTTATGAAAGTCGAGATAAATAGTCACTTCTCTCTCCTCATCCACCACGCTAGTTTTCTCATTGTGTAAGGCTATAAGGTCTAGTTACTTTTTCTCCTTGGTCATAGTCAGAAAGGTTTTTCAGGGCAGATTGTTGAGCCACCGTCACAAATTTTGCCTAAGCCCAGCTTTGTTCTTGTACCCTGCACACCAGATGCATGTTTCATATTGCCCTCCACTGTTTTCTACTGCAATTTCTGCTTTCTGTACCTAGTTTGGGCCTCCCCAATAAAGACTTTGATAAGTCCAGCACAGAGCCCCTGGGATGATTAGGACTGTGGCACATGGTGTATGAAGAGGTGCTGAGAGAGCTAGGTCTGCTCAGCCTTGGGAGGAGAATGGTAAAAGTGAGACTTTATGGCTGCCTGCAGCTACCTAAGTGGAGAATATAGGGAAGACAGAGACAGGCTCTTCTCAGAGGTGCACAGTGATAGGACAAGAGGCAATAGATGCAAATTGCAACACAGGACATCCCAAGTACAAGGAGAAAAAAAATGTCACTGTCTGAGTGGCCAAACACCAGAACAGATTTTCTAGAGAGTTTGTGGAGTCTCAACCTTTAGGCTATCCAAAACTTGACAGGAGAAGGTCCTGAGCAACCTGATCCAGTAGGACAGGCTTTGAGCAGGAGGCCATAGAAGTGTGACCTCCAGAGGCCTCTTCCAGCCTGAGCTGTTTTGTTATTCAGTGAATAGTTTGTGAGTAGTATCCTGAAGTCCCTGTCACGGCAAGCATCCTGCTATCAAAAGTGTTACACCAACATGCATAGAAACTGTTCCTGTTCTCCATTAGAGTTGGGAATCAAGCTATTTATTCCTCATTTACAGAGGAGAAACTGGGGAGAAGGGTTATAACTGCTAAGGAAGTGCCTTGATTCCTCTTGCTTCCTTCAGGTTCCTCTGACTCCATCTCTTAGACCAGGTGCTTTTATGGTGAAATACAAATGTCTTGTGTTTACGCAGCACTTAGTACAATGAGCCATGATTTATGATGGTGCACCTGGACACACTACACGCAAACTGAGGAAGAGATGTGGAAAAGCTAGAGAGATCTGTGGCCAAGACACTGGCTGGAAGTTCCTATCTGTATTCCTGTTGTCTCTAAGAAGTTATCAACAGGGTTTTTTTTTTCCTAAAAGAGAAGAACTTTTTAGACAATTTGAGAGAATAAGAGAGAACCTTAAAAAGAGGCCTAAATGGAAAATTATAGTGATGCATGGAAATATAGTCATTATCTATCATCACCTGAAATGTCATCCACCACACTCAGTGCTAGCTGTCTACCTGGTTTCTGCAGAGGGGGAATGTTTTCTGGGTGGTATTTAATTCCCACATCTTAAAATGGGATCAGCCCTTCTCTGGAGATGCCAGACCCTCTGTCAACAAAAGGTTCAGCCTGAGCATTTAGCTAGGTCTTGATGCATGACATTTGGCTTAATTTAAGTGAGAGGAATCCCACTCACACTGCCAGGTGTTAATACGGACTTTCGAAGAGCCCACAGAGCAGAACCCACTCACACACTGAATTAATTAAAAAGATTTAAAGAAATTGGCATGAGGTATTTTGGTGATAATTTCTGCCTTTATTGTTTTGTTTGAAGCATGGCCTGACAGTGATTCATCTTGCAGCTTGGAGTGGAAATCTGGACATAATGCGAAAATTAGTTAAAGCAGGTGCTGATCAAAAGGCGAAGAATGAGGTTTGTTGATGCTAAATTTTCACCAACCCTAAACACGTTTATGTTGGAAAAAAATCAGTCTTGTTCTTACAGAGTTGCTTATGGTTTTTCAGGAAGGAATGAATGTGCTGCACTTTGCAGCTCAGAACAACAGCGTTAAAATAGTTGATTATTTTCTCCAAGATCTTCATCTGAATGACTTGAACAAGCCTGATGGGGTACAGTATGTTCCTTTCTTTGATGTCATGAAGCATCTGTTGTGGGCAAAACAATCTTGACTTGTGGAATTTCAATGAATTTTTTAATTTATTGCCAGTTATATAAACTTTTAATTACCAATTGGATATTGAGAAACAAGTAAGACAAACAGCCAGACAAGCACTTAGGAAAAACACGTTTCCTCCCTCTTTGCCTGTCTCAGCAGAACTCCAGACACTTGTTCTCATTTGCTCCCCTTGCTTTTGCTGCACGTGATGCTCAGTCCCATCGGTGAGGGGATGGGAGGCAGAGGAGGTTGGGGACAGTCCACAGTGGTTTCCCTTTTTTTTCTGCTCTTTGTTTCTTACTCTCTCCCTCTGGTCCAGCAAAGGTTCTCCCATGGGCTGCAGTCAGCCTGTGCGTGTACCTTCTCCTGTGTCTCCTCCCTTGCATCCTTTCATGTCTCCTCCTGTATCTCCCCTTGTGCATCCTCCCCATAGCAGTGACCACCCTTTCTAAAATACGTTTTCACAGAGGTATCATGTGCTTCTCTGATGTGTTAAGAGCTGACATGTGGTGGGTTAGTTTTGTCCATTGTAGAGCCAACTGGAAATGGCTGTGACCAGCACAGGGCAGTCTCCCACCTCCTCCCACACACCTCATCCCTGCAGCCCCCTGCCCTTACCAAAACCTGCCAGTCATGACTAATGTGGGCATATTTCGCCAAAGTAGGACATAAAACTATGTCCAGACATCCTACAAATGTGCACCAATTCTTCAACAGTGCCAGAGCCTTGTCTGCGTCAGGTTTGCTGTGCTTTTATTTTTCCTTCCCTTTCCTTCCCACAATGTTGTGATCTTGCTTTAAAGGCATACTTAGCTAAGCAGGATACTTTAACTTTACGTGAGGAAAATATATTCTTGTAGGATCCATCACCAAAAGAACAAAGCTCCCCTCTTCTTTTTTTTAAGTCCTGTATTGACTCAATGGTGCAAACTTCTGAATTCTTTCTACACATGATAAGGCTGACAAAACAGAATTAATTTAAGAAAACCAAACCTTTGTGTTTGAGGCCTTTGGAAAGGAAAGGTGAAGAAGAGTCTTCTTTACGTTGAGGTTATTTCGTAATTATTTATTAGTTGTTTGTATTTTTTTCTCAGACTTTTAATACAGGCCACTATCAGCTAGTGGGACCATCTAACCAATTATGGCCTTGCTGCCTAACCAGTGGAATGGTTTTATGTCAAGATAACTTTCTGCAGTTGAGTTGTAAACAACTGAAAAGTTTTTGTTAGCTTAACCAACACCCCCACCCCCCTCCCCCCAACGATGTACAGCACTAAATTCAGGCCTCCTCGATGAAACTTCTGAGATACAGTTGTTCTGGTCTGTGCTTGCAGAATTCAGATCAAACCTTTTGCGCCATGGGAAAAAATCTTGCAACTTCTTTACTGTCTGTTTCTCAGCATCCTCAGACTTTTAATGACACAGTTCTTTTGATAAATGTTTTCATACTGAGAATAATTAAGAATTAAATATTTTGAGCACGTTTTCTACCTTGTTACCATTTCTGAACAGTTTTCAAATATTTTCTTCAGGATATGTAAGATGTATAATCTGGTTTTTTTACACTAACTAAATGTTGCATCATATATTTACTTTTTTGTTAATCTGCTTAGTCATATGACATAAATTTTTATGCGGAATAGCCATGCATATATGCATGCCATCTGGTAACTGGAAGCAAAGTATTTTTACTTTCAACACTTTACACTTTACTTTTACACTGTATTTTTTCCCATAATTTTTTTCTAGAAAGGTAAAAAGCCATTTCTTCTGGCATCTGAAAAAGGCCACATTGACATGATAAACAATTTGATTACTCTGAAGCTGTTTACATCTGAAAAAGATAAGGTAAAGTTTTTTTTTTTTTTTTCCACAGCATTACAATTGAAAAGAAAGATTACTTTGTTTCAGTGTAGTTATTACACAACCAAGTAATGTGAATAAGCTGTACAAATGTCACAATCCTGGTAGAGATATATGTTGGAGCAACGAATGTATAAGGATGATGATTTTTCAGTAATTAAGGGAAGACAGTGGGACTTTTGGTCTTATTGCCAGGATACTTTTCTATACACATCTATAATCTGTGTAAAGCAAGACTAGCATATGCTGTCTGTTGGGAGAAGTTGGAAAGTCTGGTGACTACGGTGTCAGCCTCTCTACTGGGTGGTCATACTTCCCAGTTTTTCACTCTGCTCGGTTGTGTCTGTGTCACTGCTAAGTCCTGCATGACTAATTTTTCAAAGGTGTTTAAATACTTCAGGATGCAAATAAACACCTATTTTCAGAAACACTTCAGATTGATTGAGTTTGCTTTTGACACTGCATATTCAGGTATCTAAATAACTTTCTAAGTCTGCCTTTAAATTTCCTTACTCCTTACATTGTCTATTTGTGGAATGAGCCAGTTGGTACTTCTCTACATCGGAGGCACTGCAAGGATAAATACATTAAAAATTATGAAATGGTCAGATACTGCATTTATAGAACCACGTAACTAAGCACCCAGGAAGTTATGCTGTTTTTTTTGGTATTCTGGTAATAGTTTAAAAGCTGCAGTACAAAACAGAGCTCTGCTGTGCTAAGCAGTTTATCAGCAGAGGTTAAAAGACAATGTTGTCCCAGACACTTACCTGGCTGAAGGTGTAAACAGCAACGATGGGAGTCAAATGCTGTGGTCCTACAGAGTAAGAAAGAAGCCAGGACAGAAACTCATCTCCAGGGTCACTAAAAGCCATCACACTGTATCCGTAATTTCTAAAAAGGATTTGAATTCCCCTGCCCTCCACAGTGCTGTGAATGAAAAGACTTTCATTTCTCTGAGGCTAGGATTTTTCTCCAAATTTCCAGATTCAGTTTAGTTTTAGCCAGTTTTATACTTTTTCTTGTGCCAGTATTGTCTTTTAGCTCAAAACCTGCTGTTTTTATTTGCTTGCTGGTGTGGTGTGTTTTTTTGTTTTGGTTTGGTTTGTTTGTTTGTTTTTGTTTTTGGTTTTGTTTTGGGGTTTTTTTCTCTCTTTTTTTTTTCTTTTCTTATTTAACTAGTGACAAATTGTGCAGATGGTGAAGGAGATTGAAGATTACAATGTTGGCATCAAAGCGACTACAAGTTCCTATATACTTACCTAGGTGTTGGCCATTAATATTTAAATCAGTGATCCTGGGGGCTTGGTGTAGTACCCAACCTAGTAGGAACCAGTATCCAAAGTTTTGTTCGATTTGTTCTTTAGGACTTAGAATTTTAGGTCTTTCACTGGTCATATACTACAGTTTTCAAAATATTAGACAACCAACTAGACCAGCAAGGTCACGTCTGTGTAGATGTGAAAAGGCCTCTTTGGATTAATCTGAATCTTGGAACATGCTGTGTGGATCTCCCTCCTTCTCCTTGTATGTAAAAGAGAGATGTATATAAAAGACCAAGGGCTTTGTATTGGTTTTGCTTGATGTTTTGTCTTTATTCTGTGTTTTAAAATACCTTATTTGACATTTTAATTTCAAGGAGGGAAACACAGCATTGCATCTAGCAGCCAAAAATGGTCACAGCAAAGTGGTAGAAATTCTACTTGAACAGTGGGAGGAAATAAATGAACTCAATGAGGTAAGGACAGAGAAATTACTGAAAGAGAGAAACTTAGAGATTTAAAAAATCAACTCAAAAATAACATATTAAAGGACTAAATGTTGCACTGAGTAGACTTCATTAGTTCTGTTGCTTTTCTAGTACCTTTGCATCCTGTTTCATTGTCCCTCCTCCAAATTCAGCTCTGTTAACTCCTTCAGTGTCTCTTCCTCTGTCCCCTATTCCTCACACAATGGCCTTCCCTCTGTCTTGCATGCCCTTGCATGCTAGAAGCAAACAGAGGAGGGCCTAACCCCCACCTTGCTTCCGGTCCTCCAACACTTCTGCCCACATGATCCCTTTCCTTTTACCATCTGTGGTGCTTTTCAGGCTATTCACTGAGCCAGTTCAACATGCATACCCAGCACATGCCACCGCAGGCACCTCAGCAAAGGCGTCTCAGATTTGTATCATTTTCATCTGAACTCAACTGACTGCACAGAACTGGCTGCAGACGCTGACTACCCACTTTTTCTTCACTGGGTTAGTGTTGGTGAGCTCAGCCAGCACCTTCACAAATTGCGTATTAGCTGTGAAGGTTGTACGCCTGAGCTCCCGCACTCATGAGCTTAATTTTAGGGCTTAAAGTAAGGGTGGAGGAGAGAAATGCCCACCAACAACTTAGCGTTTCTGCTTTGCAAAGGGTCCTTGTGTCTTCTGCTTCTTCTGTGGGGCAGCTGGAATGAACTGGGCAAGTGAGTTCACTTTGTTGTGGGCTGCCATGCCTACTGGGGGAACCTGCCAAGGGCCTGATGGTCTGCTCTATTGGTGCAGCGGGCGAAATGGGTGAGGGACACCCGCTCCTACCCAAGGCTCTCCTCTTCTTTTATCAGCAACAGATTTATGGGTCGAGGAGTTCTCTCTTATCCAACTCATCTGTTACTTCCCGCTATGTAAGCTTTGAGGCACGTGAGCCCCTTTGAAATGTGAATCCGTTGTCTTTCCAAGCCTTGTCTGGCGATGTTGCTTCTCCACACAAAGCTTGTACTGCTTCTGCCTCTGCCTTGCCATAGCTAATCATGTGACCTTCCTGTCCAGCTGGAGATGTTCTGGTCTGTGGATAAATGGGTCTTTCTTTCCCCAGTATGAGCAAAGCACTAGAATATACTAAATTTACCAGAATAAAGGTGGCAGGAGTTTAAGCAAAGAAAAATCATAATTTATTGATGCTTCTGTGAATGCTGAAGGACTAAAGTAACTTCCAGTACATCTTTGCCTAATTTAGGAGTTGAGAAGCAGGGATTAGATTAAAGTGCAACTGGTGTAAACTTTTAAAGACTTGCTGTGGAGACTTTGAGACTTTCTTGGGGTGAGAAGATTCGAAAATAAACATGCAACATAATTATTTCTGCCACAAGTGCTCCTTATAACTAGCACTAGAATTGGGAATTAATCAGAAATTCATGGCATTGGACTGACAGAAATTGGTATGTGCTAGCATGCTAGCAGTGTTGCCTGGTGTTGAATGGTAGCAATTGCTACCCACCATCTTAGTCTCTGTGCCTGTTGTTAGCAATCTTCTTTGAAAACAGCATGATTAATATTTATGAAATAGTTATCTGTATCGTAAACCTTTACTGTACAGCTGTCCACATAAACGTCATCTGTCACCTAAGTGTTGGTGAGCTGCCATTTCATGTAAGTGTTAATTTAGGAGCATTCAGATTGTGTTCTCTTGTGATCATCTCCCCTTTTCTGTTGAACTGGATGAGTCCAATCGAGCTAACCTGTTTTGTGTCACAGCCTTATAGTCACGTGGCTTAAATTGGAACAGACATTTTCTCTCTGTTGGTCTAGAATGGAGAAACTCCATTTTACTTGTCTGTTGAAGGAGGTCATGAAAAATGTGCTGAACTCTTACTGGAAGCAGGGAGTGACATCAATGTTTTAACTCAAGTACGTACACAGCATCCCTCAAGCACACAGGTACCAGGACATCCTGGGTCTCGGGAGGGACCTTATCTTCTCCTTTCTGTGTGTACTAAACAGCATATTTGCTCTGCTTATTTTTATGAAATGGTAAAATAGCAAATTAATTAATAAAATAGAACTGGGAATGCAGAGAGTGCTAACAGAAAAAAACTGATGTGGAAGATATATAGCATAGATTTATTTGACAGAGTACTATGGTGGAGCTTTTTTATCTCCTGTATGTCCAATAGTAAAAAAAATATGACTAGGAAGCATAAACAACTAGGGTAATTGAAAATCCTTTTTGGCAGTGTGTATGGCTGAACTGATGACAAACCTGTTCTCCACATCTGGTTCCTGGACTCCAGTCCAGCTCACATGTGTTGAATGGCCTGGGCTTGCCTGCTGCGAGGAGTTTATGATTCCAGCAGACTGAGAGCTTGTTTGTTTTAGCAGAATTATTCAGAGAATAATTGCCAAATAATTCAGAGAATTAACCCAAATTCAGAAAATTTTCTACTGATTTATTTTTGAAAGTTTGTTAATGTGACTGTGCTTGCTTGTCAAAGGTCAAACTGAACTAACAAACTAGGAGACATATGGGCATTGGCATTGTCCATGGCACAGGATAGCTGGCAATGCTGATTTATCTCTATCTTAAGAGAGACTGAAAAAGACTATAGAATACCAGTGTTTTTAGCCTTTTTGTTATGATATAGTAAAAATGGGAAGTTTGTTCAGTATTTACAAAAACACAGCATGGTCACTGCTGATCCACTTCATTTTATATCTTTTTATCAAAGGGAGTTTTTTTTGGGGAGGGGATAATAACACAAATTTAAATAAAAGATTACCCTGTACTGATAGCTGTCTATACCATTTCTTTCAGAACAATAGCAGTGCTTTGGAGACTGCGATTCAGAATGGACATCTATCCTTAGTTAATTTTCTAATTGATAGGAATATTGACCTGGTTCCTAAACCTGAGGTGAGTGTGTATCAGTATAACTGTTTTGCTGTTGTTCAGCCTGTCTGGTCTTTTATGGCTTTCCTTGTGAATACAGACAGCTGAATGAGATTGACTTGTGCCTTAATGTTTTTACTATACACATTATTATGTGGTTTATGGATGTTGGTTATCAATATGTGTGGACCAACAAAGACAAGGTCCTGTTGCAGAAACCCAGTGAGTACCTGGGCAGACTGGTGCCGTGCAGTGCAGAGGTGGCCAGGCTAAGTAAGCCAAGGTCCGAGGACTGGGAGAAGATGAGCAAAATACCCTGCTTGAACTAAGCAGCAGTAAGGCAGGCCTCCCTGTGTGCTCTGGGCAGAGAATGAACACTTGTAACTGATTTTGAATAAAGGTAAATGGATGGTAAATAAACACCTTGGTGCTTTCACCCTCTGCAGTCAAAGCCTATGCCTTCAAAATCTGCTTGCCACCATTCTTTAAAAAGGAGTTATTCCTAATATTCAAGTCTTGCCTCAATTTAGATATTACAGTTTTTGTTACCTGTGAGATTTTCTGTGAATGGGGAATTTTTTTTCTACTTCTACAGTACAGGATGGAAACAGAACCTGGGCTGTGTGACTTATCTGCCATGATCACTGGCCTGTTGCATAATGTTATCAAGGAAGAACAATTTCTGATGTGCTCGAAATGATTTATGTTAAAGATCAGGCAGTTATTGTGCTGCTTGTTCTTATTGGCTTTCTGTAGCAGAAGCAAGTCATAAAACTGTAACTTATGTTTTGGAGGCGTTTCCAGTGCAGTGTTGCGTAAGGGCGTGCTTTATTTTTCTGTAGCACTGAAGAAATGGCCGGGTGTTCATAAAGACACAAATGAACTGGTGCCTGGCATCTGTGAATGGCACTGGAATGGAATTACTCTTTAGGCGTACTTACTAACAAACTGATGAGTCATAGGTTCAACATACAAAGCAATCTTGCCAGTCTAATGGTTGGCTTGTGAATGGTGTTTGATCTGTGCCCCAATTATTTTAATAAATAATCACTCAAATAAAAAAACCTTAATTTCTTTCTAGCTGTAATTTGCTTTTTATAAATATGACAGAAAGTCAGTTTAGTATGAAGAATATTTCCAGCAGCAATAAATGACAAGAGTTTATTCCTGGAAAGCAGATTTTGACATCTGTTTACCCTACACAGAATTAGTCTGTCTCCAGCCCATTCAACTAAGGGCAAACCCAATTTTCTGAGGGAACAGAAACATTACCCTAAGCTTTCTACAGTCGGCTAAGGGTAGCAGCACATCCCAGGTACGAACATGTAAGAGGAGTGCGTTGCCGTGTTCTTAATTGGTGAGAAACTGATACGCACCCCGTGCACTCAGCATATCCAGGTTTCTCAGCTGTATTTGTTTACCTGCTGCTGTTGGTGCTGCAGGAGCCGGAGCGGGCTAGCCATCTCTGGCATAACTCTGCACTTCAGGGTGTGTTTTCTGCAGTCTGAACCTCTGTTAGGGCATATCTGCCTTTGCAAGGGGCAGATTTTAACAGGAACCTCTTTTTGTTTGAATGAGCATCTAATAATGCACCCAAGTACCAACTATAATAGTTTATCATTTTCCCTCCACAGCAGAAGAATTCCCCTCTCCATTTAGCAGTTGTCAATAATCATCTAACGGTAGTAAGAAGCCTCCTGGATGCCAATCATGATATAAACTCCTTAAATCATGTAAGAAAAACTGGGAATTAACATAACTTCACTGGTAAAGAGGAGATTATGTGGATTTTGCTTGAAATAATTTTTTTTTTCCTTATGAACTCAGGGTAAAAAAAAATAGGAAGGAAGAGGCAGTTCCCTCCCTATCTTTTTGCATGTGTGCATGTGTATTAGTCACTGGTACATGCTGTGCTAGTATTGTTTGTGCAAGATAAGGATAGCAAAATACACTCAGACAATATTTGGATTAATTTATTGTTGAAGTGTTACAATTCTTGCGAAATAAATGTCAGAAATGTCTCAACGGTATTGACCTCAGAGGGAAACCCAGTGCAGAGTGTCACTTGGCTGGGATGGAATTAATTTTTTTCACAGCAACCCATAGGGTGCTGTGTTTCAGACTTGTGACCAAACCAGTGCTGGTGAGGCACCAGTGTTTCAGCTGTTGCTGAACAGTGCTTGCAGAGCGTCATGGCCTTCCCTGTTTCACACTCTGCACCCCCAGTGAGTAGACTGAGGGTATGCAGGGAGCTGGGAGAGGACACAGCCAAGCAGATGACAACAGCTGACCAAAGTGATGCTCCACACCAGACAACATCACACAGGTCTCTGTGGCACAATCGGTTAGTACACCCAGCTGTTAACTGAAGGGTTGGTGAGCAGGGACGCCAGCATCTGTTTTCCCTACCTTTAGGAGGATTGTTTGGCTTCCACCTCGTGCTGGTGGTCCACCACCACTTATCTGCTCAGGTACTGGATACCCTCCTCTGTGGAAGGCCACATGATATGTGATGTGTGCCAAGTGATGCGTGATGTGTGCCAACCTATTTACTTCGGTGTTGGCTTGCTTGATCCCTTTTTTGCTGTACAAAACCTCCTGTAATTGTTAATGGCCATTTTCAGCTTTTGCTACTTTGTGTAGCAGTTTGTTTTGCTTTGCCTGGGAGAGCTGTGATAAAAGCACTGGCCGTGAGCCTAATCTGGTATTTTTGGGCCCTATGCTGGTGCTATTCAGGTACTCGGAGAACCATCTCATGGAGAAAATCAGCAATTACACCTTCCCCCTTTTCTCCTTGGAGAGATGCTTTCTGGAGAGAGGAATGAATGGCACCTACTCCTTCTTTTCCTCCAGGATAGGTCTCTTCCACCTTCTTGTAATGGCTACTCACTTCCGTGAATATCCTTGTGCAATCAGACTGTGCATACTAGCGTATGTTTCGAGCCTGGTTTTGATTATTGTTCATAAAATTAAACAACTAATTGGGAATGCCACAGAGGAATGTACCTGGAGGCAGTCAATCCTCATGTGGCTGGGTGTGTGGGAGGAGTTGGGCAGGTGACTGGGGCTGTTATTGCCTTCGATAGGGATTTTATGCCTGAACAGACAGGTAGTTCCAGGTGATTTGTACACCATTTGAAGGAGGGGAGCCTTGCCTGCCCCAGTGAAACACAGCGATTTCTAATGCTGTGCTGGGGCCTGGGGCCATGCCTGCTAAGCTGCCCCCCAGTGCCCTCAAAAGAGAAAGAGGGTCTACTGATCAAGGAGCACACAAAGGGATGCTCAGAAGGTCTCCTGCACCGAAGCCACCCATATGGACACTGAAAAGGTCACTCAATCTGAGAGCACACACAATGGCTTAACCAGAGACCCATCCCTCAAGTATAATATTTGTTCCTGCACTGAAGAAGAAACGGTGGAAGTGGATGCTGGCTTGGTTAGTAAGAGAAGCAGCTGCTCCTGCTGAGGGGTGGAAGGGGTTGCTCCAGTGCTGAGAATGTAGGGAAGTCCAGCAGCTGGGATCCATCTCCAGGGACTATGGGATTGACAAAGGGATTGGAAGAGAGGCAGCCACCTGTAAGCCTCTGGCGTGGCTTTTATTGAATGTGAAGGCAAGGTATCCTCTCAAAGAAGATAGTGTAAACCAGCAAGGCAAGTAGACTAGAACAGAAATAGGTATCCAGTATCTGAGGGAGATGGAGGTGGTCTGCAGTGATCTGGCCAACAAGAAGGCCTCCAGAGATCTGGATGACATCCAGTGCTCATGCTCTGCACGGCAGAATTTTGTACAGAGCTCGTGGATGTTGTGCACTGGCACCGTGGTCGTAATGGACTGGGCAGACATTGAGACACCAACTGTGTATAGACCAGCCTGCCAGCTGCTTCAAGGAGAATCTCTCTTCGCCCCCACTATTGACCCTACATCTCAGCTGTGGAAAGACTGTCCCATCAGGTCTGTTGAGTTCCACGTTGGGCATTGTGGCTCCCTGTTGGGGAAATGCACCCTGGTCTCCTGCATGACAGGTGGGGATGTTGTCCACCATAGTAACAAGGACTAGTCTTTGAGAAATCTATAGTTTGTCCCTTCCCATTGATCATTTTATTGCTAAAGATTAATTTATACACATTTTTGTGGGAGGCAGAGGCTGTCATTTGTGGCTGCAGTCAAGTATGGCGATAAGCTCTTCTTTCATATAAAATATGACATTTTGTAAACTTCTTAAACCCATCTTTTAGAAATGTTTTGTGCTTTATCTCTAGCATGTCTGAAGTTGCATACAATAGCTACATACTATCTCTAAATCACTGAGAAAAGAAAATAGGATGTATGGTTGGGGGAAATTTATGAGGTTATGTGATCATACTGTGTATTCTCAAAAGAGCTCATGAGAGACTCTAATGTGGAACCCTGAGGCTGGTGTTTATTGCTGTGTGAGGTCTTCCTGTTTGACTCTGCAAATGTTAAGATCAGATCTGAAGGCCAAAAAAGTCTTCTAACCCAGACCTACAGTATGTAGACCTGCAACATCAGAGAAGCAGAGGCACAAAACCTTCAACTTAAAAGGATGCTTTGTCACATGAAACATGCTAAGGGACATGTCCAGGTATGCAGGGCTTCCACAAATGACAACATATCTTATTTACTGCTGCATTACACCTGTAGACCTCTGAAATTTCTTATTCTAGTATTCTGTAGAAGGATAAATAAATAAATAAATAGTTTTTATTTGGGTACATGCAGCTGTGTAGAGACTATACAACCCTCATTTCAGACTCAAAGGTTAGACTTAAAGCTGAATGCTCCTTTAGCTGTACTTCTTGTTAATGGTTTGGTTTTGTTTAATGCTTCCCCCTCCCCGCTTTTTTTTTTTGGGGGGTGTGTGTGCGTGTGGTTTAAGGTTCACTGAACCCATTATGGAGCAGGTAGCCTTCTGCTACATATCATCGTTTTGTGGCAGGGCTGGCTAATGAACTCTGTGGACTGTGACACAATGTACTGCTGAAAATTAATGATGTCCAGTTCTGTTTGCATGAATTTCAGCAGGGAAAAGCTTACTCAAGGATAGTATGGGTGGGGGTTGGCAGGCGCATGAAGCACTCTTTCCAAAACACCTTGTTTTAAGAGGGAAGAGAGAGCTCATTAGACTACAGTACATTAGAGGGGCATGACAGCAACTTTTTCCTGAGCCAGCTGGAACTCTTGCCTGGTTCTCCTGTGGAGATCCCAGATGCTCTCTCATTTGCCTGAAACAAAACTGGCAGGTCAATCACTCAAAAGTTAAATGATTTCATTCTGTTCCGTGTTTTCTCACCAAGGCTGTCTCTTGTTGTGAATCTTCTTTAGATTCAGATTGTGAACACTCTGCTTCTAAGGGGGAGTTTGGCTTATTATATTTATTTGGTGTCATTAATTCCAGAGGCAGGAAACCCCTCTACATCTGGCAGCTGATCTTGGCAACGTGGAGCTGGTGGAAGTGCTGCTGAAGGCAGGCTGTGATCTCAAGCCTGTGGACAAGGTAGATTGCATTCCTCATACATGCGAGGATTATGGGATTTTATTTTTTGTTTAATAACCTTCCCAGAGGTGCAGGAAGCACTTGTTGCCAGTTGTCTTTCCAAGGTAAAGCTAACTGGTAGTTGTTACAAAGGAATTCTTCTGTTTTTGCCATACCTGCAGCTTGCAGAGATCTAAAAGGGTTTTAGAGAAGAGCTGTGAAACTTCCCAGATCTGTAGTTTGAAGGGTAAACCCTGCTGCCAGAGACATCTGATGCAAAAAAGGACTAGGCTTACAGCATGGGAAACAGCCTGTGGCTGTTGTAACTGTGCACCCGCAGCCAGGTTCATTGCCAGGAAACACACAGGTAACTGCCAGCTTCACCAACTGCAGTGATAGTGAGTTTGCCCTTCAGCACTCTGGGCTATCTGGAAATGATGGTGCTGTGTCGCTGAGAAGCCATCCCAGATTCGTTCAGGTGCGTGTTTAGACCTTGTTGTGATGTTCAGCCTGGAAAGACTGAGGCAAGAATGGCAATGGCTGGAAGAAGTACCAAAGCAGAGTCTCTGGCGAAACACTTTTGAAAGGACAGAGTACCAAATGAAATTTTTAGAAATTTTGCTGAATTACTGCAAGATTGATCTTCCTCTTTTTATACTGTTACCACTGTATTGTTTTTCTGTATGACTGAATCAACAGATTTGATGTTTATCATGAACAAAATGTAGCTCTTTAGTAATTAAAAAAAGTAATTTTCATTCACAAAACTGTCCTAATGAAGAGTAAAACTTTATGGACAAGAATCATCCCTTTTTTCCACAGCCTGATGTGAGGCACGCAGCTGATGTGTTTTGGGAGGCTGAGGTAAGATGCTGCATTGCAGTTAAGCCTTCCTATTCAGAGTCATGCCTTACACTAGCTGGAGAGCTGCAGTTCTCATACGGGCTAACCCGGAATGATATCTTGCCCACATCAGCCATTGGCAGGCACAGAAAACTACTTATTCCCTGTTTTGACCTTAAGCACTTGCAAGCCTTTGAGATGCACTGTGCCCTGGTGTTACAGCAGCGTTGACAGAGTTCAGGGCATGTTGTGAGAATATGGCTCTGAGCCAGCACAAGTTCTGTCACCTTTCTGCATTGGTTTTATTTCTTGCAGTAGCTTTTCCCTCACCTGTTTGCTGGATGACCCCTGAGGCCATGCCACTGCTGGGAACATTCACAAGTACAGCTCTCTTTGAACTGAACTGGTGCTGAGATGCCAAAAATGTTCCCGTCCTTGCTGAACAGAAGGCAGGAAAAAGGGGAGCCTGCTTTAATTGCACAGTGGTTTCCTGGCCTCTGTGCCCGTGCAGCAAGAGCCCTGGGTCTCCAGAGCATGCCATGCATCTTGCACAAGTTGCAAGCTGTTACAGCTCAGGAATGGGAGCTCTCCCTTCCTCCCATCTACAGATGTAATTGCTGTTGGTTGTGATTGATAGTGCAGAAAGTGCTCCCTGTGTGCAAGACTGCCATGCTACATGTGCATGCAGGATGCCAGTGGTGTCTGCACTAGTGCAGGACGACAGAAACACCCCCTTCTTCCACCCCGTCCACCTCCCTGCAAGATGCAGAGCACCTTTCCAGAGGTGGGACCCAAGGGACTTCTGTGGTCTTTGGACTCTTCACATATAAAGTACATCTATGCTGTAAAGATTTTATGAAACGTAAATTTCTTGGCTTCCAGTGTGATGCTTTTCTAAAAACAGGCTTATTAGAGTGATCTTGAGCATAGCCAGGAGCTAGAACTCAAAAGGTATATA
This sequence comes from Rynchops niger, assembly GCA_013400035.1. Lineage (NCBI taxonomy): Eukaryota > Metazoa > Chordata > Aves > Charadriiformes > Laridae > Rynchops > Rynchops niger. The sequence goes on from VXBH01000313.1 coordinate 138,061, forward strand.
TCAGGGAAGTTTATAATAGCTGGAGAGTTGAAATGCCTTATAATTTAATTACTGAACCTTCTAATTAAGGAGTTGGCTTCTTTCAGGTCTAATTTTCTAGAATGCCCAGCACTTGATACATGGAGAATACTCTAAATATTTAAATCTGAGGCACTTCTACTCAGTGCAAATTTGCTGAAAATAGACAGTTGCAGAGAACTGGACAATTGCAGAGAGAATCCTGTAGGGCCACTGAGATGCCTTGACATCAAAGTTCTGATAGCAGAGATGGGTTCAGATTGATTGAACTTTGCAGCTGGAATTAAAGCAATGGCTTTTAATTCCTTTGACTGCCTGTACTACCCATGAAACATCACCTTCAGTAGTGCTCACTTCAAGTTGTCCTGAGAAAGTCATTCGCACACCCTCTTCATTCTGGGAGCCAGCTGCTCTTACATCCAAAACAAGGTTTTCTCTTAAAGGTGGAGGTTTCCAACTTTGCCAGCCTATCCATCTGAAATGCCAGTTTAACCGTAACACAGGAATGAACTGTATTTGTGGTAGTTTTCAGCCTGTGGATGCCTGGGCTCGCATGAACTCGGTAGCAGTGACTGCAGAGTGTGAGCTGGTATGAAGCGTGCAGCAGTCTGAGTGCAGACAGTTTCTGAAAGCAGCTGTACCCCACCAGAAATTCTTTAGGCACAGGCCAGTGCGGGAAAAGACTGACCACCGCTGGGCTGAGGGAATACAGCTCACATGAAGCATGGGACTTTGTAGCTGCCCTGGAGCCATAAAATTGTAGTAATGCATTTTCTTGGAAAAAAGGGATGGGGCTCTGTCAATGAAGCTCCTGTGTTTCTTCTGTGATATACTTATGTATATGAGATAATGTTCTGATTCACTGTCTCTGTTTTCAGCATGGCAAAACTGCACTAGCTGTGGCATCAAGGAGCAATCATGCCCTCATTGTAGATATGATCATTAAAGCAGAAAGGTATTATGCCATGAAACAGGTAAGAGACATCTTTCATTTCACTGAGAAGAACTATAAGGGAAAAGACAATTCTGTTCTTGAACGTCTTTTTGCCTGAGTTGGTTCCTTTTGGCAGGTTGCAAGACTGGCGTGGATAAACCGAGGTTGGTATTGGGAACAGTAAGCTCTCTATCCCATCTGGGATTTATTCCTGACTAGCTGTAAAATTTTAGGCAGGTCTTATCGGTTTCCTGCATCATGCTGCACATACAGAGATAAAGAGCTGGAGAGAGACGGAATTCAAGCTGTGCCATTGGCATCAGGGCTGGGATGACCTGAATCCATGTTAATATCTGTCTCCTTTGGGACAGCAAAATTTCTGGTTGAAAAATGGAGGAGTGCAAGCGTCTGTCACTCCTTTTCTAGAAAAGTCTCAGCTGCTTCAGCAGGAGCTCCCTCTTGTGTTCAATGTGTGTTAATTATAAAATGTAACCAATGAAACAAGAAAGAACCAGGCAATAAGTGTGAAGGACACCGCTTAGACTGACCCCAGATTGTCTGAATTTCTGACACCTTTCCCTAGTTGTTATTTAAACAGTTTGCTTAGTGATGGCTTTTCCTAAAGGGATGAGAGTCAGATGTATTGAAGTGCAGATGACAAATATTTTGGCCTGCGTGGGCTATCCCATGTCACTTATGAATCTGTACACACTCTGTAGGTGGTGAGTGTCTGTGTGAGAAAAGCTAAGCTTAGTACCCCTTAAAATTAAAGGAGTTTTTGGATCTGGGCTGCTGGTGATGCCGATTCTAGAGACGTGCATTGAAACTCAGGCCCAGCCCAAATGGGTCTTGAAAATTCAGGATGTCTCCTGTCAGGGGGTCTTAACTGGGACCATTCAGAATTCTGAGAAAGTCTATTTATTCCATCAATGGCAGCTGTAGCAGTGAGCCACAAAGAACCTGCTATACCTACGTGCTTGATGAAAGGGAGGTATTTCACAGGATGGTGAAAGTTCATTTTAAGGCATAGTAATGTTCCATAAATCAGTCTTGTATTGGCTTACTCAGTTTGTCTTGTATGGAGCCATAGGGTTATATGGGCTCCCTGAGAATTGATTAAATTTGCTGACTTTGACACAATACAGTTTAAAATCCCCAAGCTCTCTCAAATACATTGCTTGCAGACTCGTCCTGTTGAGGCAGTAAAAGACATCTCTTGCAGCATCCACCATAAAATGCAGCATCCACCATAAAACCTGCACAAGAAAGATGCTAACACAGTTTATTGATGAAGAGCAAATAATTCTGTGAGCACCAGAGCTAGCAAACCAGGCCCAAAGGACTGGTGAAAGGAAGGCACTTGACTGTCAGCTCTTGTGCTTTTATTGCTGAGCTGCCACACAAATCTGTAACTTCATTCTCATTCCTGCCTCCTGCTAGGGAGTGTTTGTTTTACCAGGTTAAAGTTTCTACCAGGGCCGTATAAGCGTACTGATCCTGCCCAAGTGCGGGCACACAAATTAGCCATTTTTACCACACCACTCCAGCCCTGCATGTTCAAATATGTAATACTTAACGTCAGAGGGCATTGTGCTGATAAATCACATATCTAGACTTATTATCATGAAAAATGCCCTGTTTGCAAGGGCCTGTAGTGATAAGACAAGGGGCAATGATTTTAAACTAGAGCAGGGTAGGTTTAGATTAGACATTAGGATGAAGTTCTTTACAATGAGGGTGGTGAGACACTGGAACAGGTTGCCCAGAGAAGTGGTGGAGGCTCCATCCCTGGAGACTTTCAAGGCCAGGCTTGATGAGGCTCTGAGCAACCTGATCTAGTTGTGGATGTCCCTGCTTACTGCAGGGGGGTTGGACTAGGTGACCTTTAAAGGTCCCTTCCAACCCACCACATCCTATGATTCTGTGATTCTATGAAAAACACCTCTACGAACTCCCTGTGTTGCACATATTTGATTTGCATCACTTCAGCTGGGGTTGTCAGGTACAGTACTGTTTCTTTTGGCTTAAAGGGGAATTAGAAGTGAAGTAATCTGTTGCCAGAGAGGACATGACAAGTCTGACAGCAGTGAGGTGGTAATGCTCCTAACCTCTTGGCACTGTTTACTGAATTGCCTGAGGAGAAGAAAAGATGTTTAAGCAGATGGTTTTCTGCAAGAGCTCCACAGATGCTGGGAAATAGAAACATAAGCATTAGTATCCCATTACCTGAAGCTAAAAGGACAGCCTTTGGGAAGCAGCTTAGATCTTACAGTTATGGAATATGACGTTGTTCAGGTGGTGTTACTATTATACGAAACTACAGAGTTTTGAACCATTATTGCAAGAACTTTTTGTTACATTGAGCTGACTTATCATCTATGACAAGGCATTAGATGATACAAAAGGAAATACGTTGCTGTGAGGAAGCGCACATGATACTGATGTCTGCGAGTGTTGTCTTCTCCCCGTTTGCCCTTTTTTCTATGAACTGCTTCTACCCAATGCTTCCCTGTCATCATCCAGGCTGTTTTTGACTGGATTTGAGGGCTGCTGTTACTGTCCCACTCTGCCATTGCCTAGACACACAATTAGCAGCAGAGAGAGACTGTGCTGCTGCAAAGGGAAGAGAAATAGGTTTTTTTTGTTGTGGTTTTATTTTTTTCCTTTTTTTTTTTTTTTCAAACCTCAGAAGAGAAACATTGAACCAGGGAGAGCCTGAAGCTGTCCTGTAGAATGTCCTAAACTTCACCTTGCATGTGTCAGGAAGCATGAAATAAAGCCAGCACCAGAGAAATGGAATCAAACATACATGACAATGCTTAGTTACTGAACTAAGATGATTTTTCTTGTTTCTTGCAAGATCCTCCTAAGGTTAGGAAATAACTCTGTTGTATTTTTCTGAATTTAATCTGGAATGGAGTATTTTATGCTTAGCACTTTTAAAATGGGGCATGCTGCCGTTTCTTTTTTTGCTTAGTATCTGCTTTGTAATCCTGTTATCAACTTCCTGAAGACATTTTTCACTTTGGAGACTCATTTGAAACAGGGCTAGCACATAAACAAAATGAAAAATAAAAGTAATTTGAGCTTACCTACACTAGGAATGAGGCTTTACCCTAGGCACCGCTGAGCTAGGGCTGAAATCACTACTAGACGCGGTTTTTGCAGAGGTGCCCAAACAAGAAGTGACCCCATCACTCCTGTTTCAGGTGAGCCATGCATATGGTAACAACATCACATCTGGGTAAAATGCTTGAGGTTTTGGTTTCCATCTGATTTTGCTTATGCAGGCAATGAAAATATATCCAGGTTCAATATGCATATGCTTTTATTGTCCCTAAGACACTTTGCTGAACGGGGCTCCGCACACTAAAGCCAATGGCTCATGCTGCCATCAAATGACCTGGTAGTCACCGCTTCACCCAGGTGGAGCTGACAGGGCAGAGGCAGGAAGAGCTTGAGCAAGCACCATGCCAATGGTGCCTAGCCTCTTCTCAGGGAGAGGTTAGCACTTTGAGAAGCAAAAGGAAAGGGTAAGAACTGTGGTTGAAACCCAGCGATGTTCAAAATGTGGCATATAAAGCAGACAGAGCCAAGGAGCACAGCACTGCTGGCATAGTACTTGCTGTTACTTGCTATTGTGCATCAAGTGCCAGACAACGTGGTTTATTTTGCATTTAACTTAGTAAGACATAACTATAGACACAGGAGGGCTTCATTTCTGTTCTGTTAGTAAGACTGTAACAATATCATCCATGCCAGGTCATCTTCCAAAGAGTTCTACTTGCCAAACGTTCCTTTACCTGCACTGTGCAAATCATGGGTCAGTAGCTGTACAGGACACGGTGTTCACTGCTTGCTAAGCAAAGGTTCCTGGCTTCATTACAAAATTTATCATCTGCTTTCTTTTCAGGAACACCTAGCTCATAGTGAGCATGGGTCAGACTTCGGCTTGTCCTTCAAACAAGATCATAGCACACAGACCAAGCAAATCCGTTCCTCCCTCTGGTATCTAGCATACAACCAGTTAAAACCCCAGGAATGGAAAAAACTGGCCCTTTTCTGGAAGTTCACGGATGAACAAATTAAAGCTATTGAAGAACAATGGACAGGTAACAATATCTGAATGGCTAGACGTAATATATATGCTATAAAAACCACAAGCCAGAGTTACTTCTTAAACTATGAGAGTATCACAGATACATGCTGGCCATGCTGCTCTTAAGGAAATTATGAAAAAGAGCAGTGAATGGGTACAAGCCTTGTCCCTGGCTCCTGAGAAGTGATGCTGTAGAAGTACAGGCCATTTCTGTTCTCCCTCTTGGCCTGAAAGAACCTTCACCTTTGGAAATCAAGAACAGGAGCAGTGGAAGGGTCTGGAAGGTCATGCTGCAAATGAGGACTTGAGGAATACTGTGACACAGGAAGACATTGTCCATGCCTTGTCCTCACAGCTGCCATGAAAGAGCAGTTTCTGGTTTAAGGCATCTGTGGGGGGAAGTGCTGGGAAAGCAATACTCCTGTATCAGGTGGTGTACTTGTTCACTACTACTATAGGTTATATTTCCACATGTTGAGGAAAAATGAAAGGAAAAAAAAATAATTTTAAAATCTATTAGCTTTTTTTCCCCTCCCTTTACAGTAGCCTTAGGATAATGCTAGAATTGTTTTTAATCTTTGTAAGTCTCAGTCTTCATTTTGCTTCCAGGTGAGAAAGGAAATAAAAGAGTAAATTAGTAGATTTTAAAACCTCTTGGAACTCTGAAAGTGCAAAAGCACAAAATACACTACTTTGTGTATTGCATAGGCAAAAAAAGTTATAAGGAACACGGAAACAGAATGTTGCTCATCTGGCTTCATGGTATCTTGCTGGCTCACCAGAATCCTGTCAAGCATATATACGAAGATCTGGTGGAAGCAGGATTTCAGCCTTTAGCTGGTAAGTTTGTTTTGTGGTAAATAGAGCACATTTCAGTGTCCTCTGTAAGAGTGCAGGGCGGTGCTGAGGTCCCTGCTGGGCTGGGCTGGTGTGACCGTGGCGGAGCTAGAGGACACTCTCTTCCTTTCTGAGACTCTACCGTTGCTGGGCTGTGAGGTTGCTTGAGGAAGAAGATTTAAATGAGACTTGAGATTTCTGAAGGAAGATAAAAATGTGCAAACATTCTTTCCTTTGTCACGCAAACATGATTAAAATGTCATTGGCCATCCTTCAGCTAGATGAATCTGACGTTGTAAAAAGCAGAGCATGTCAAGCAAATATTTTCTCCTCTTACCTTACAGAGAAGATCAGAGCTGCAAGGAGCCCTGATATGGACTCCAGAAAATGTGCAATTTCATGAATTCATCAAAAAAGCCCATGGCATATATGACAGAATTACATGCCAGATGGAAAGTGACATTGAAATACAAATAATAACTTTTCTGGAAACAAAAGCCCATTTTGAAGTTGTATGACTTTTTCCAAGCTAGAAGAACTTACTGGTTAGTTCTTTCTCATATACTTGCTATACACTGATTTAAAGAATTTAAGCTTGAATGGCTGGCTGGCAATTTATGCTAACCTGCTATACTGCTAACCTGCTGCTAACCAAGAACCACCCCCCTAAAATTTCTACGCCTGGCTTAACATTGATACACTAATTCCCTGTTGGAACTGCAAATTAAGCTCTTTTGTGTTTGACATGAAATGTAAATGAGATGTTTTCTACCTGAAAGAAATTAAATTAAATAAGTGAAAATTATGTGTATAAATCAACACTTCCAGAAATAGGTTGGCACCTGGCCTCATTTGGGATTCAGGTTTTTATAAAGTCTTGCTAGGATTATAGTGTTCCTGTCTGAAGAGGGCTTTCCTCTTGTTTAATTAGTGCTAGGATTAGGACAAGTCTTTTTCAGCATTTGATTTATGCAGTGAAAATACACTAAAACCATGTGTGGCTGGCATGGTACAACCTTGTATACATACTCAAAAAAGAACATCTGATATTTAATACTTAACACATCTAGCCATTAGTTACCTATTTCTTGTTCATGTCTTGAATTACTATTTGGTAGCGTCTTGCTGAACATGTTAAAAGGTTTTCTCATTATTGAATATATTTCATAACTGACTTATGTAAAAATTCTATCTCTGTAGCCTTCTCGATAACAAAATAGCAATAGTTTTATTATGTAATGGAAGAATTGAATTGCCTTGTCTATCTATATATAGCATTATTTTGTACTGAATCTTATTCTTTGTACTAAAAAGATTATGATCTGTATTGTAGTCTGAAGTCTTACACCTAACTGCCTTCTTGTGTGCAACCTGTTTTGACTTGGCTTCAGCATATCACAGGAATATGAAAAACAGACTGGTAAATCCTCAGGTTTTTGGAATTAGGGATCTAAGGTCACAAATTATTAGATCCTGACAGGTATGCATCAAGTTCTGCAACATTACCTTGGAAAACGAGAATGTTTAACGATTTGGTGGACTCAGTACCTCACCTGGCCCTATCCTTCGCACCCTGGGTGTGAAGGTTGCTATCCTTCAGGATAACAGGATACCACCCTGTTACCCTCCATTTAAGCACACTGTTGTAGGATATAATTAAAATGCATGTCAACTACACTTAGTTGCGCAAGCAACTAAAAGCATATGTAACAAAAATAAATTTTATTTTCACTTCAAAGTAGATGTTACTAACAAGTGTGACTAAACAAAGAGATTCAGACAAAGAAAAAAAATCACGTTCTATCCTTTATTTAAAAGTGTGCAAAAGGTTCCTTAAATAAAAAGTGTTTATCTTAATAAAATAAGTTCTCAAATAGTTTGGAGGTAGAACAACACTTCAAGTTATTTTCCCCCTCCAGATGTTAACTATAAAAGCACTTTTACTTTAAAAAAATTTTTTTAGAAAAGAGTAAAAACATGATACGTACTTTAGGCCTTGCTACATCAAATCTGAAAAGGCTGAGAAGAGGTTTAAATTGTACCTTGATAAAACCCCCTGCTGGTGAGAAGGATATTCACTCAGTCAACAACTTTTATTGACTGAACACTGGTATGAGTTTGGCCCTGAAGCATTCGACCAACTTGTCCTGCAGGTCTCACAGTGGTAGAACCAGAAGAATGGAGCACAGTTCGAGGATATTTAGCAGCAATGGCTTGAGATATAGTTTGCTGAAAAGTAATAAAATACATCAAAATATTTAACAGTACAAAAAAATCCCATTAAAATATCTTTAAGTGAACTGTAACTTAAACAGAAACATTTGCAATAGAGCAAACTGAAAGACACTTCTCAAAAAAAAAAAAAAAGGTTACTTTAGCAGAATGGGTAATTTTTTTCCTTCCTTACCAGTAATTTACTTCCAAATAACTAGGTAACCTGAGCTTTTATCACCTCAATCTTATTTCAAGGTTGGTTTGTTTTTTTACCAAATTGTTCAGAATTTTCCTCTGTAGTCCTAACTTAATCATGACAACCTTCCTTTTGAAGTTCAGTACTTGCTATGAGGAAGTATCTGAAAGGAAGAGGTTTGCATTTATTTAACAACAATGAATTTTCTGCCCTGAAAAATAGCCACCTTACTGCAATAAACAGTAGTCATTCTTCTTTTAATCAAGTAAACTCTCCTCTGTCAGATTAATTCAAGAGAAATAATTCCATCTGATTGAGTTCCACTTAGGCATTTATTTGCAGAAAGAGTATATAGAATATATGTCTAAGACTGTCACGTTTATTACATTTTTACAAGACAGTTTTTGGTACAGTAGTTCAGGTACATTACTTGTTACGCTGGTCACACAATCTGAATCCAGAAATTGTTCTTAATGAAAGAAGTCTCACACCAAACCTCTTAAACCCTTACGGACATACAATTTAAATATTAATTTCTGCTTAGGAGCCCAAATTCTCAAAAGCCTGCCACAGGGCTCTGATTCACCACAGGAAATGAGTGAACGCAGAACATCCCTCACACAGACAATTACCAGTAACTCCAGCTCAAGTTGAGGGACCTCATTTAGTTCTGCTTGTTCTGGCAGTATCATTGAGGTGAAACTGGATTTTCAGATAGTGCAGAGAAAACTCAGATCCTACTTTACAGGTTAAAATACAAAAAAAACCCTTTTTCAACTGTTTCATACAACTCCAGTTAAAACCATTTTTTTCTCAGATTGATCTAAAAGTGGAGTGACTGCCTTATTTCAGTGTTTTCTTCAGGATAAGTGGGAGGAGTAGGACTCAAAATACGACAAGCAGAAGGCTTGATGAATTTTATTGCTTCTGGACAAGGATTTTACTATTTTACCCCCAATAATTTCCTACACTCAGCCTGTCAGGCTAATCTGTGTCTCCACCACCTCTGGTTCAGTCAATCTTCCTGTTATACACCATTATGCTTGTCTTTAAGTGGTGGCTGCATGGTGATGATGCCAAACATTGCTATACCAACTGATGCTTTCTACAAAGATGAAGACTCCCAGAAGAGGTGGCCCAGAGACAGCTAAGACTACTATACCTGTGAAATAATTACTACAGAAACAAGACAACCAGATTAAAGTGCAATATCTACTTCCTCGCCTCACCAGTGCCATCTACCCAGCCCAAAGACAGTACTGTTTGTTACTTTAAACAGGCCTCAAGTCTAAGCCTTGCGTAACGCCTCTTCATGATGGTCGTTTTCTTTAAGCTACTACCGGATGTGTTGCAATAAGAATACTATTACAAGCATAATTCTGACTTACCTGAGTGACTGGATGATGTTTTTCAACAATGACTGAACTCATGGGTGGAGCAACTCCCATCACTGCTAAACTGCCACATATTCTGGCTTTTTGGCCCATATCAGCTCGGCCTGTGATCCGAGCAGTGATTGTTCTTCCTGCTTTCTGTTGAGCAGATGTTATTACTTTCGCCATGGGCTACAAATAAATTAAGTATTAGTTGGTAAAAAATTCTAAACATAGTATCTATAATGCTCCAGTATGCCTGCTTAGTTTTATTAGCCACATGCTTAAACAGAACACAGGATTTTGCAGGTAATCCAGTTATGTTATAGGGGACTGGATTTGCTCCAAATAGTTGCAACCTGGTTTATTCCATCTTTTTCCTTTCCATGTATGAGACAGTGTTTCAAGCGAGTGACTTCCATCCTGAGTGGAGTAAGGCTAAATTCAGGCAGCATGGATAGTTTAGCTTTGGTCACTGGCTGCACACTCAAGTGACAGCTCAAGGCACGTCCATCACCCTAGAAAGTCTTTCTAGCAGTGACACAGCAGATACAAAAAACCTTCCATGCAGTAAAATACTGCATCTTTCTCTGACAGATGGTAGCAAAATGTATCAGATGGGAAAAAGAAAGGAGAGCAATACAGAAGACAGTGGAAAAAAGTAAAAGGGACAGTTTAACAATAAATACAGAAGAGGCAATGACAGAGGTATTTAGAACAGCAGGATGCTAAAGCAAAGCATATTATTTCCATAACAAAATGGTATGTGAAATGCCAATTGTTCCTCTTGCACTATAGATAAGTGTACGTGCACTCTTCTGTTCTTCATTTTGTCACACTTCTCCCTCCCCTCTCCAAAAATAATTTAAAATTGCTCCTAGCATAAATGGGTTTCTGTTACATTAATGAGCATTTGCAAGCTAGTGTCCTCACACAGCTATATAAACTCTATGGCAGTTTCAACTATGTACTTGTGTTGCTCTGAAAAATGCGGAAATAACGATATCCAAACTAATATTTGTTATAATTATGCCTTAAGAAATAAAAAAGTTAATTTTAGCATGTTACCAGTTTTTGAGTTGACGCCACAACAGATCCTGCAGCTGTGCTAGTGACGATTACTGGAGAATCAGAATCTAGCCTGGTCTGAGAAGTGCTTGCATGACCCAGGTGGGTAGAAAACTGTGCACGAAACCAGAGTTTACAAAGAATGAGTATAACTTTCTAGAAAATACAGTGTTACTCAGTTTTTTTGACTATTCCATCAGTTTTTTAGCTATTTCCATCACCATTCTGAATTTAACTTCTTTGCAGATATTTCATCTCTAGTTTTACTGTTTTCTGACTAACTTAAAAACACTTGTCTAAAAATTGTAGAAACAGTGTGAATAACATTTGATACTATTAGAATGAAAAATTAAAAGAGGCAAGCACATCTTCGCTGTTCTAACCTGTACTCTAGCGTGAAATTGTTTCACAGTGGCAATGTGTTCAGGATGACTCCCGGGCAGGACAAGAACATCCAAGCTACTGGATAATGATCTGGCCAAGCTGACGTGACAGGACAATAAACTGAGTTCCTTCAGCATCTATATATGTTACACTTCTAAAAAAGAAGCTTTTCTTCTTTTCAGATTATATTAAGCTCAGGCTTTTTGAAAAAAACTCTAACAGCTTTTTTCCAGAAAGAACCTTAGAAAGCAAATTCTGCTTATTATAGTGACCTTGTCTTCATTAGTTTAAAGCGTTTTCACTAAAAGAAAAAACAGCTTAATGAAAGTATAGCAAGGCACGGCAGCTGTGTCCCAGTCACTTCATTTACACAATGCAGTCTGAACATACCCATAGGTTTCTTTTTACGCTTAGGCTATCTTCAAATTCCTTCAATTCATGGGATATGGCATTTATTTTTAAAAGGTCCAGCCAAGGAAGTTCATTTTTGTCATTAAAACATACAGTTCTGTTCCGCTACACACTTACCATGTCTTCCATTTGAAGAGTAGTTGCTGGTGGAGGTGGTGGTGAGGGCGGATTATATTGTGAAGGAGGTAGCCTTCCAGCAACAACGGCACCATTATCATTTCTCCTACTTCCTACATCTATTATTAGAAAAATAAAGTAATGGGATCAGCACATAATCTAGCAAACCCTAAGGGAGGAAAAAAAGACATAAATCACAGTAAAGATTTTACTATTCCTTTGAGATTTCTCTATAATCTAATTAAAAGGATCAGCCTGTTATTTTTGGGGCTACACACACACACACACAAATTCCTATATTTGACCCTTCTTTTCAGATGCTTGGAAATAATATTTCCCAAAGGGCTTTTTTCTGTTTTATGCCTCAAAATCCCCGTGGCACTTGTCACATACTTGCAGTGTGAAGAACTGAGGTTCTCCGTACTGCTTGCCAATACTAAATCCAGAGCGCAAGAGCTGTTCTTATGCTAAGGGCCAAAACCCAGTTCAGGTAGAGAGCAGCAAAACACAGAAAGGCCAACCATACTGAACTTCTAGAAGGGCGTAAGATCCTAAAGGGTGCTCACCATCAATAAAATTAAATGTTATTTTAACTTTTCTCAGAAACATACTGCAATTTCAAGGACATCATGCCCAGCAGCATCTCATTTCCACATATAACGGCTGGACACTGGCCACATCCTGGCTGTGGGGCTGGTATGATCTGCTGGTGCCCTACAGCCCTCATCTCCCCCCACCAGCTGGGTAAGCCTGAACTTGCATAAAATCCATCCAGGATTCTTTTGTCTCGCAGTGCAGACATCCTGGGGAGGCCAGATCTGCAGACCTAAGCTGTATATCTTTTCCAAGCAGTTTCAGCCTTTTCCTTTAGAATACAAACTTCCTTAAAGGAAGAAGGGAGAGGTATTCTTATTTACTGTCTTGTTTCCGAAGCACATGATGCTAGCAGCAGTTCCAGGACAAGGGAATTTTTGCTCATCCCAGGGACTAGAGTGACACCATGTGGTAGTTGTGTTTTGNNNTTTGTTATTTTTTTCCCCCCCCCCCCCCCCCCGCCGCTGAAGCAAGCAGGAAAAGTATAAGGAAGATAGCTCAAATTGGTGCAATACTCAACGATTTCAAAAGTGAAAGTATGCCAGAATATGCATTTGTACATATATATGTATGTAGACACAAGTTAAGCTGAAGTATAGATAGGACCAATCAGATCTGATCTATGTTACTTAAAAAAGCAGTGTTAGGTTTTTTTAAGTAAAAATTAATGAATTCTTGTGGCTTCAATGTTCCTTTAAATACATAAAGAGCTTAAAAATAATCTTAATAATTAAAAAAAAAATAATCTGTCAGTAAATCAGTCAGATTTTAGACCATCAGCATTAACTTTCAATGTTATGGACCCATTAAGGTTGTGATACTTGCACACTATTAATAACCTGCATTATAATATATATGTATGCTATTTGTACATTGTATGTCTATTAAATGTACACTATAATAACCTAAATAATAAATCTGTAAAGGGATCAAATTTGGCTTTTATTTCCAATGTCAGTAGGTGGCACTGCAGCGTTCATATAGAGTCACTGAGTGACACTGGCACATGGAAGTTTTAATGTCCACAGGTTACAAGACTACAACAAATCATAATAATCATCTAATCTGATGTTTAAGATCCCAATGTCCTGATCACTGTTCTGTTATACCTGAGGAAGAATGCAAATAAATGGTTGTACAACCATACTAAATAATTATGTAACTAACTTCCTTAAAAGTGCTGTCTGGCTGCAGAAAGAAAGAGACAGTTTGCCTGGGACAGGTGAGGCAGTGGAAGAAGGTGGCAGGCATGGAACAAAGGACAACAGAGACTGTGAGATGTTATGAAGCCTGATGAGGACCTACGCTGACCACAGGAAATTAAAAAGCATGAAGCTGAACACCCAAACAGTTGGGTACAGGCACCCCAGCGTTGTCCAGCACAGCAAAAAACTCCAGGTACTCTGCCTGTGTAGAGTACGAGCTCCTGCTTCATAGTAAAAATCAAGCAAAATATTTGGTCCATGAACCCCAGTAGCTGGTCATGGCAGCTCTAGAGCTCAGATTTCTTCATTTCCTTCCTACTTACCCTCTTCTTTACAGGTTTATAGAAAAAATCCTTTCCTATTTCACGCAATTTAGTCACCCACCATCATTAGGGAAACCCATTGTCTGTTGCATGTTTTTGGAAAACAATAAATAAATGTAAGATAAAGCTTCAAGAGACAGTAGTTCTTAAGTTATAACATGGTGAAAAATAAAACACTTGGGCAATGCCCTGTAACTTTATTCCCAAACACAGTATCTTCAGGAAAACATTCATTCTTGACCTTACCCAGATCCTGTTCCTATGTTTTTTACTAGCACACAGCTACTGTGCTTAGCCAGTGTCGTATTCTGGTTTCCTAAGCAACCGCACAAATACCACATACGTTTAACAGGCTCAGACAGCTGCTCAGATGAGGGTCCTCTAACACCTTTTTCAGGTTTTTATTTCCTCTTCATGCATGCATTTTTGGGGAGGAATTTCTCTGAAGTAGTTCAGAAACTTATGCCTAAGATTGTTAAGTTTAGCAACTGAAGTGAGTCGTCTAAGGCCATTAACAACTGCTGCCAGTACAGCTGGTTGTTAAGCCACACGCACAGCTGTGACACTCCTGCTGGCACAGCTATTTTCTCTTTCATGTAGACCGCTGCAGCAGCAGGACTATGTCCCTATAGATTGTCTCACGCTGAGGGGGTCATTTCATTACATCAGTAAGGGTGTGCAGCTCTTTCTTGTGTAGCTGTGCAAGTTTTACGAGCGTGCTGCTGATATAATTACACGGGTGTTTCCTGTTCTGGCACAGAACTCCAACTAAACACAGAACCTGGGAGACTTGCCCTTTTTGCATTAAAAGGCAGTATTAAGAAAGAAGGGAGAGCTGTCTGGGAAAAACAGATTCATTGCACCCCGAGATTCCAGAGAACAGAGGAAGGTTTGCCAGGATTCCCCTCTCACCTCCCTGTAACCCAGGTGCTGATACAATTCTGGGTAATCTTCAACAGTATTTTAAGAAGTTTGCCATCCCTGGCTTCTTGTTCTGCCTTCACTTGCAGGTTACCATCCTCCCAGCAACAAGGAATGAAGAGAACTTGTTCCACATTTCAACTACAGAATCAGATTATTTCTCTACATATTCAAAAGGACTTTTTAAAGCAGTAAGATTTTGATAAATGCTGTGTTGCCATAACTCTTCATATTAAATAAAATTTAAAAAAAAAAAAAAAAAGAGAAAAGGGAGAACTCTTTAAAACAAACAAAAAACCCAAAAAAACAAACCCAACAAAAACCCACACACACTGCCAGATCAGAGCTGCTTTTTATACTGACCAGGATCTGTCCTACTGTCCTTGCCCTGAAACATGGTCATTGCTTCCAGATTCAATGCACATACACCACGCATAAAGGCCTTCTTCATGGTGTCTTCATACTGTTCTCTTTCACTGTGCAGTCGCAGAATCTCAGCTTTTGTCTGTTCCAAAGCAGCAGTTAGCTATGAAAGAGCATAAGGAAAGAGCTGTGTTGTACTTCTGAATGCAAACTACAAACATACTCCTCAGTTAGCTTTGTAAGTCACTTACTACGTTTACAAAACCAAGCATTTTCACACCAAAATCTCTGGTTCGCTAGAGGTGAAAAGCTACTTCTCATTTCTTTGCACTACAGCACAGTATTTGTACTAGAGCATACCAAGGACACGAGTGCATTCGAAAGTACTGAAAGAGCCTACCTAAGCAGCTATGCAGAAATTCATCTTGCAAGATTTTGTCTTTTAGAAGTTTGGCATCTGGCGCAAGCTAGATTTCTGCAGAAGCATGGATTCCCTTAACAGAAGAACAAGTTTTCCCAGAAAACTGTTCAAGCATAGGGTGAACTGTCATCAACAATCTCTCTTTTCTAGTTACTGTAATAAACTAAAAATGCTGAGAAAAGACAGACCAAGTTACCTTTGTAACTCACTATTTACTGTTTTTGTGCTGGTAAGCAACATTTGGTAAGCCTGTTCTTAAAACTCTAGGTTTAATGTCTTGTTAAAATACAAAGCTTTTAAAACACACATTTTAAAACTTTTATTTACTTACTGTGCCCCAGTGCACACAATGATAACTTCAACTTAAGGTCTGAAAATTCTTTAATAAGCTTAATTGGCAAGCTGGCGACGAACCCAAACTTAAATTCAGCCTTTAACAGAGCAGCTATTAAAGGAAAAAAATATTGTACTCATCATGATCTTCATAGCACTAACAATGGTCTTCTATTTCCATTAGTAAGACCTCAAAAATGCATAGCCAATATTAACAGCACGCTCTTAGAAAAAAAAAAACCATCCCTACTGGTGGAGAAATAAAAATTTGTCTCATTTCAGGAGGAGTTCAATTTACTTCACCTGTGCGTGCAGATCAGCAACATTTTACGTCAGATGCAGGGGAAAAAAGAAATCACATCTAGAACCATAGCAGAGATCTTGGATCTCTCCAAATCTTCTTGTGCACTTGGGAGCTCTGTTCTGCTGGAAAGTTCTCGTATTTTTAAAGTTTACTGAGAAAGAGATACTTCGGAGGGATGGGGGTGGCGGAGTAAAGGAGAGAAAGAATGAAAAAAAGAAACCTTATTTTACCTCTGCAATTTTGGCTTCATAATCATGGGTGAGCTGAACACAGACATCTTCTGCCCTTAATTGGCAGGCTTTTGCAACTTTTTCTTTCCATTTTTCTTCACTAAGAGAGCGCCATGCTGCCCATACTTTCTTCATCAAAGCTGTCCGGAACTGTCTATCTGCTATTCTATTTGCATATTCCTTAGGGAACAAATATAATCACATCATATGCAAGTTCAAGTTCCCTAAAAATCCAAGTACTCAACAAAGCATGGATGATGGTTTTACAACTTATTACACAGACCACAGTCAGAATGCCTAAACTGAGTTACACATGCCGCAGTGAAGTGGTACACAAACATTGACAAATTCCTAGGTTACACAAAACAGTGTTTTAACTCTTAGCTTAATGACGCTTAAACAACCACTTCACATATATGGTATAACCATGCATGTGTGAAGCCATTTAGTGGGTATGTGGCACGTTTTTATTCACCGTAGGAAGCATATAAAACCTGCAGTCACAAAGATTGCAGATGATTAGCATAAAACCCACCTATCTTTTAAATACATTTAGTCTTCAGGATGCCTTAAAAAGTCCTTTAAGACAATTCTATTAGTCTACTCTATTTCAAAATAGTCATCACATAAGGTATTACAGCATTAAATTTTTTTTAAGAAATGAATTAGGAGATTAGTAAATTATTAGCAAATTCTAAGATGGGAAGGAAGGAAAAGAGAGAAGGCTACCCCTCTCTACAATGCAGCAGTTTTGGATAGCATCAATGAACTTGAGTGTAGCCAGGAATCTGTACCAATGAACAAACGGCCCAAATACAGCTTCTCCTTTTTAAAAGCCTTGAATGGGAAAGGTTTGCAGTCTTGACATGGGATCCTTCTTTTCTGTCATGCTTCACTTTTACTGTGAAGACTGTTTACTGTTACACGCCCGACACAATACCCAACATTTTGTGTGTGACTAGCTCTTAGCTACTTCAAGATTTGGTAATGTGAGAAAAAGAGGACAGCTGAAGTTCTAGTTGTGGAAATGGCTTCCCCCCAAAATGTGATACTGTGTCACATCACAACGCAATGTGTTTGAAATTTAGATAGAGATTTCATTGGCACAAAATGCAGATACTGTCAACAGTGGTGATTTGCTGTGAGCTGATCACAGTAATTGCAGCAATATAAGACAAGAACAGGTTTGACTTTCTTCTCCATTCCAGAGAGTATTCCAACAGCAGCATTCTTTTTAGAATTGACGTTTTCAAACTGGTATCTGACATTGTCAAACACATAAAAAGAGAAACACTTTCATTTCTTCAAACTGAAGGAGGAACTACAGCAACTCTGACCCTTTTGAGTTCAGAGGTTTCATTTTCATTGCATTTTTATTTTGTGCACATACTTCTTGTTTGGCTTGAACGTGCTGAATCCGCCACAGTGTAAAGTTTCTCATCAACTCTATTCTCTCCTTTTGCCTCTCTAATGCTTGGGTCAAGTTAGTAATCACCTGCAAAAATATTTATGAACATTATTTCAATAATTATGATCTTTGTAAGGTCAAATAGAATGTACTTTATACCTCAGTTATTTTTCACTCAAAGCATTTGCTTTTAACAGATGCTTTCTACGGAATCTTCCCCTTACACTAATGAAGCAGAAAACAATAAGCAGAGTTTAAATCAGAAGTAAAATTCCTGTTGCTTCAACACTCAGACTGCAGTACACACTTCCATTGTGTAGTTTTAGGAAAAGTTCAACTGAATGATTTCATCCTGCCTCTGCAGGCTTCTGTGCTACTTCCTTATAATTAAATGTTACTGTACTGTAAGGTCAGAAGAATCACTTACTTCAAAGACAGTTTCGATAAATCAGGAATGTTTATATTAAAAGTTTGTTTTAGTGCATTACTAATTAAATGAAGTGTAAAGAAACAATTTATCTGCAGAAAGCTTATTCAATTGTCTGAACAGAGTAAACAAGCTAAGGAGTTTCTAAGAACTAAAAAAATCTGATTAAGAACTGTTATTCTTCTAAAAGTTCTCATTAAAGATATCATATAGGCCTATAGCAATCAAAACATTTGAGAGGCAAGATGGCCTACCGGACAGAGAACGCAGTTAGGGACTCTTACCACCAATCTCTAAATACGTTTTAATACAGAAAGAGCTGAGGTTCCCTGATTAAAAATTAGACATGATGCAAATTGGGTACATCAAATCACTGAGTATTTCTCTATATTTTTGCCTAACTTCTTAAGCGGGATTCTGCCTTCAGTCACATCTAAGCAACTCCAATGGGCAATAGTGACCAATCTTGGGACTCCTTGGATTAATGTAAACTGATTTTAACTACTGCATAAAGATTGTGAGAAACAATATTCTAAGATGTTGTAGGCTAACATATCTTAATATGTTACATTGCAAAAGTTACATGCAATAATTATTGAACATATACCAATGAAATTAATTATACTTAACTTTGTTGATTTAAGGGTAAACTTTATCTAGCAAATAGTAAAAAACTATTTTGTTTCAGTACAGAATTTCATACAAACTCTTTCAGTCAATCTTCAGAATGCTTAATGAAACATTACTAGGAAAAAGCTTGGTTTCTTTAAGGTGTTCAAAGTATCAAAGTCAGAAACAAATAAAGGTCAATTTGATACATTTAAAGTAATTTAAAGCTGATCCATTTCTTGATTTTTAAGAATGAGTTCTTCATAATACGGTATGTTAATGAATGTAGTATAAGCTACTTTTCTCTGCTTAAATATGACTAATTTTAACTTTTTTCAGTTTCACAATAACTGAATAGTCCCAGCTATATAACAATGATTTATCTAAAATTAGAATTGGCATAAATTCTCAACAAATCAGTAAGAAAATAGAAAGCAAAGAAAATGAATATAATACATTAAATAATTTTGTTGAAAAAGTGTGATATACTAACATAAAACATCAACTATTGATGCTGCATACCTGTTTATACACGCAGGAAGTCTTAGACTAAATTCATGTTTGTTAATTAGTATATTTTTGCCACTAAAAAGCATTTGTGAGATTTACAAAGCAAAAACACAAATCCACAGTATTCATAATATTTGTGAGGCTGATGGACTTTGGATTATGCCCATGTCAGAATACAGCAGTTTTGATAAATACGGTGTGATACATGGAAACACTGCCACCTACTGTTAATGTTGTGGCAATAACAAATTTCTATTGAAAATTATTATTTTTTTTTTTAGAAAAAAACTGTAAAATTGGCTGAAGAAATAATGTCTTTGATAGCAGAAAAAAATACTGTTTCAAATTATCATGAAGAATTATGACTCATTAAACAGGAGTGACATACAATGATATCCAACAGAATTAGATACATTTGAATGGCATACACTGAAAAAACTATGGCTCTGCATATATGTTAAATGATATTATACTAATCCCGTTCTTGTAATGTTACAACATTTATATTTGCTTGGTCTGAAGATTATGCAGTTTCCCAAATGGACATAGAATATCATCTTCCTCCATATTTTAACTCCTTCAATGGATGTTTTTTAAAAAATAAAGCAATGGTAAATAGGAATTAAAAACCCAAACTCAACAATAAGTGTTCTCAAGTACAAGGTTAAAAATTCATAACAGCAATAAGAGGATTCAATTACGTTATGTGATTGCAGGGCTGCCAAGGTTTTATATCCATTTCCACAATTCTTGTTAATTTTTAAGTTGTTGGTATTGTTGATAGCAGAAATGCTTAACTCAAAGACCCCAAATGTATAACCCTAAGAATTTGTACAAATGTACAATTCCTAAGAATCCTAAAATAGAGACTCTCTAACATTTAGGAGACTGCTGTCTACTTAAAATTCAAGAAAACCAATCCAATCATTGAAAAATTAAAGGCTTTTATAGTGTAAGAGTTAAAAGAACCATCTAAGACAGTATGACCTTCATGAAACAAGTAAGGAACAAACACAGACCCTAGATTTAAGAAGCAAACCATGCAAAATACGTACACACAGCATGTTAAGTTTCCATTGTTATTATGGATAACATTATTAGAAACAATGATTCTTTTTCTACCATACAGTCTAAATATATTATTTACTTCTCTATGTTACTTGCTGCAAGAATAGTTTTGTTCAAAGAGATGGACCCAAAAACTCAGTGTGAATATTTTTAAAAAGAAAGGAACTGTTGAATTATGAAATTGAATTACTACCTCATCTTTCCTGCCAATAGAGATTTCATAAGTATGTAGTAACTCCTTCAGGTTTTCCATCTCGTTGCTCAATTGTTTCACATGTGCAGCGTGTTTCTCTTTTTCTTGTCTCATTTGAAGCTTGTGATGTTCGATCAAGCTAAGCTTCCACTTTCTCAATTCAGTCAGAACATTTGTCTGAAAAGTTAAAGGTATGACAGTACTGCAATTAGTTAAAAGATTAGAGAGGAGGGAATAACTTTATCTTAAAACACTTAGCAATTAAAGAGACACGAATATTTACAGTGATGCCTTCATTACACATTCTGTTTTTATCTATAAATACTACCAGACATAATGAACTACTGAATGATAATAACTGAACATCTGTAACAGAGAAAGTTATTCCAAAGTGCCTGAAACAAGACATTCTAGTGCTTATATGCAATACACAACAACAATCAAAAGGAAAACCACCATTTCCTAGTGCATCCACACTGCAACTTTTCCTGCATTCTCACTTATTCTACAGCACACTGACATCTATATATGATTTTTAAGGATTCCATACAAAATAAATACCTTAAGACTTCCACTCCAGAGATCAAGTATGTTTTCTATTTGAGTTACTTTTTCATCCGGCAAAGTTAATTCAGTCACTGTGGCTTCGTTGATTTCTCTTGGACCGTGTGTGGACCCTTGTGAAGTAGCCTCTTCTGAAAGAGCTGGACAAAGTTGTTCCATATTGGCCTCAGAAGGCTCCTTCGTTGATATTAAGACTAAAAAAGAAACAGAGAATAAGGATTGATACTCTAGAAAGGCTAACTGGTCTGCATTCTGGGTGGAAGCCAGAAACCAAGCATTAAAAAAACCCTCAAGCCCCAAAGTATTTATGGCATCAGAAACTTCCTTTCCTCATGTAAAAAAACCAACCCAATTCAAATATACGCTTCCAAGATACAAGTATATTTAAACCAATAGTCCTATTGTAACATTAGTCAAATCAAAACTGGCGTTCCCTTAAAGAAAATAATTTTTTACATTAAAGAGGATGACCACAGCAAGTACCAAAAATATAGCATTGCCAGAAACAAAAAGCGTCTCTCTCAGTAAAGACTTCCTGTCAATTAACAGCCCAGGTCAAAAATCTAAAAACTTGCCATTTTCCTCAAGCCACTGTAAACTCCTGAGGCCAGAGGCCTTCCTTTGTGCATTCACAATGCAACCTGTGGGTACATGTCAACATTAGTATGTACCTGCATTCATTTTATTTACAGCCTTTAATTTGCTCATACAATTAAAGTCTTGGGAAAAAAAAAATCTACTATGAATTTATATAATGTCATACACAATAAGGTCTCACTTTCAGGTGCTGTGGCTAACTACCACTGAAGTAAAAATTAATCCACACACAGAAGCGAATAGGCATGTGTTTGAGTTGCAACTGATGGGAAGAAAAAAACCAGCTAAGAATAAAGACGTTCATATTTATGTAAACAGAGGAAATTAAATATTGTTTCATATTTAGTTGTTCCTTACAGAAGATTTGTTATTCGAGTTGACAGCTGAATAAAAAAATTTGGAAAGAAGAGGGATTAGCAGATTCCTTGTATTAATAACAATCAGGACAGCTTCAAAAGAATAGTCTCCTTCTTTCACAAATGGAGAGAGGAAACCAACATTTTGGTCTTAAGTTCTAAGAACAAATAATGTCTGTATAATTGGTTTCATAGTGGATGGGGACTATTTTTTGGCACAAGCATGCAGAGATAAGCTTAACTGTTTGTCACAAAGCAGTATTTTCATTGGACACTGGAAATGTACGTTTCTAATTTATTCAAAGCTGAGCCTGATGGTTGACAGTCTTTTATAGTTACTGTCACTCTTAGGTGTCCTGTCCAAAGGAAGCAAGAAGAGCTGTCCGGCTAATACTTCCCCCCAGTCAAGTAGGTTGAATTACGACTACTACACTCATGTTCCAAAACAAGGAAATAAGGAAGAGCTGTGATGTAGAGGCAGTTACAATGGCTCTTTGGTGTTTCTCCTAAGGTTATATACAACTATACATCATCAAATTAAAATCAGGTTAGTCTAAAGAAGCCACATCTAACACACTGTTTCTCTAGACTAACTGCCCTACCCCATTACATAAGCAGAAGACCATAAACAGATAATTTCCAATCACACCAGTATACTAAGATCAGGCTCTAACTGTTTGTCATTGTTTCTCCTGCAAATGAGAGTATTATTAGCTAATGGCTGAATTTGAATATTTGTTGCTTGTAAAGATCTCCAAAAAATATGACATGCTAGACAGATGACCGAGACTACTTAAAATATATCTAATTTCAGTGATGAAGAATCTGGCTGGACTTTCACAATATACAATACTTGGCAGTGTTACTATTGCCAAGTATTCCCAGTTCTGTCCTTTACCACTTCTTCCCATTCCTGCATGTCACTGTGTTCTTCCTTCAGTTGTGATGTTGCTGTAAAACGTGTAGTTTGTTTTTATTTTTAAACTTTTATTATTTCCTTGGATTACAAAGATATCTAATTTACACAGCATAGTTTGCAAGATATTTGGAAAGAAAAAAAAAAAAAAACCAGAATAAAATGTAACCAATAAAACCAAGATATTAAAACAGACTGGGCCATAGTCCTGACAAGGGCCATAGCCCAAGATCGTAGCATTAGAAGTTCATCACTCCCTTCCCCTTAATCCTCCCTATGTACAGACTTTCCTAACTCAACTTCCATTTTTCTCATTTACCGTACGATGTATCCTTCACTGGATCCACTGAGCATATCTATTACATGTTTTTATCATCCTCTTATGTAATTTATCTTGGCCTTCCAGTATTGCTGTAATTTTCTAGTTGTATAAATATTCATTTCAGTCTTAGAACTAATGCTCTCCTTCTGTCACTTCTATTCCTTCCACTGGATTACATGATGACACTCAGTCACAGTGCACTAAGGTACCAAAGACACAGAACCATTTGAATATGATAAAGCACAAAAATGTACTTCCACTAATCCCTACATGCATTTATTCCAACAAATCTCCAGACCGTGTTCTTGTTTACAGTAGCGGTAATGAAATCAGCTGTTTTTCCAGATGTCTGTTATCCCAATACTACTCTGTGGTGTTTTTACTATGTTTGTCTAGTATCTGACTTCTCTGCTTTTATTAAGTAAATAAGCTCTGACAGACTGTTCTCACACGTGATCTGCTATCAGTGGCCCAATCTGAGCATAACAATTTGCTAAAATGTATGTTTGTTTCTTTTAAAATCTTCTCAGAAGTTTAATAGATCAATACTGAGGACTGGTAGCCTGAAGAGAAGGAATTTTCCCAGTGTTTGGGTATGAGTCATCATTATACATCTTTGCTACAAATAATTCACTGCTCCAGTTTCGTCATTTTCAAATTTAATCAACTAAACTGGCAACAAGAACAGGAAATTAAGTTTTAGGTTTCAAAGTTTAAAAGCATTTGGACATTGAATTGAATAGTACAGCACGTCTTATTCCAATTATTTTTCTTATTTGACTGGAAGCTTTTAGTGAAGGTATTATGTATCACTACATTTACTACAACAAATAGAGATTACCAGTCATTAGACTTCTACTGTCATAGTGGAAACATTCACTTCAGTTTCAAAAACCTGAGGAGAAAGTCAAAATGCCAGACCAAAGAATACTCCACAAAGTGAACTTCATTTCAGCAGGCATCACGTGGCATTGGAAACCGTTCATCTCAACACCAACATCATGTGCAGAAAGAGGAGAAAACACTGCAAACTTGAGAAGGTCTGCCCAAGAACAAACTTTTAGGTATTAACTTCATACCTAGCAGAGAGGTATATTTTGTTTTACCAAGTTAGAGATCACTACCCTAATAATTTTGTTGTTTTAACACAGCAACAGCATTAGAGCCAGACAGGGAAAGAACAAATGTCAAAAAGCCTGATTTTCAGTACGAACATGTAGCGACACCAAAAGAATGGAGCTAAACAAAAAAATTAACTGTCCTTCAGAAACAACCTGCTAATCTATCCTATCTGATCAGTATCAGAGGTATAGTACTAAACCTGAACTGAACTACTTTCTCACTGTTCTTGCAAAGCCTTGTTATTACTATCAGGGGAAAAAAAAGGTATCCCGTGGCCATTAACACTGTGGCAAACACCACTGGCAATCACTCTGTATCAGTACTAGAGGTTACATAAGATCAGCTGGACAGATTTTGGTCAGGTCCTTTTTTGAAAGTCCAAATAACCTTTCTACAACTAGATTGTTTCAAGCTCTGTCTAAAGGAGATATATCTCTTTCCTAGACTGACAGGACATAGTGACACTTTGAACAGCAAACCTATGTTTTGATAAAGCTGCAGAGCACCAGAAGTTTATTTATACTGTGCAGCTAATAGAAGCATGATGGTGCCCTGTAAATACTCCTCTTGCCTCAGTCCTTGAGAAGATCAAAAGCACCTTCTTTCCAGTTTTTAAACATTTTTTTTTCATTTTGAAAATAAAAAATAAAAGACAAATTGTATTTTGCAAGTTGCTTCCCTTTGCAAAGACAATAAATATGAGTGTCTATAACTAAGGGGAATACGTAGCTCCTTGTAATGAGTAATACATAAAACTGCAATGCAAAATTGTGATCACCATCAAGTATAAGAGCATTTCTTTCCCCTGTCCCATGACAATTAACTACAGCTTGCAAATGACTATTCTTATTTGGTAATACCAAGCATATTAAGAGATAATTATTCAAACATTTCAAGAGAAGCAATCAAGGGAACGGAAATTTGTCCTCTCACTTCTATTGCACACGTTTAGGCAGTAAAAAAGAACAAAGAGTTCATAAAGATACATATTTGGCCCCAGGAAAAAAAAAAAGTAGGAGCATGACCCCCAGAGTTAAAGACAGGCAGCAGACAATGCTGACTAAGATCTTCTCTTCAGACAAATATGAGTCCCTCAAGGATCAGTACTGGGACTGGTCTTGTTTAACATCTTCGTCAGTGACATGGACAGTGGCATAGGGTGCACCCTCAGCAAGTTTGCCAATGACACCAAGCTGTGTGGGCAGCTGACATGCTGGAGGGAAGGGATGCCATCCAGAGGGACCTTGACAGGCTGGAGAGGTGGGCCCATGCCAACCTCATGAAGTTCAACAAGACCAAGTGCAAGGTCCTCCATCTGGGTCAGGGCAATCCCAAGCACCGATACCGGCTGGGCAGTGACTGGCTCGAGAGCAGCCCTGAGGAGAAGGACTTGTGGGTGCTGGTGGACGAGAGGCTCAACGTGAGCCGTCAGTGAGCACTAGCAGCCCAGAAAGCCAATTGTATCCTGGGCTGCATCAGGAAAAGTGTGGCCAGCAGGTCAAGGGAGGTGATTCTTCCCCTCTACTCCACTCTCTTGAGACCCCACCTGGAGTACCACGTCCAATTCTGGAGCCCCTACTACAAGAGAGATATGGATGTGCTGGAACATGTCCAGAGAAGGGCCACAAGGATGATCAGAGGGCTGGAGCACCTCTCCGATGAGGACAGACTGAGAGAGTTNAAGGTCCCTTCCAACCCTAACAATTCTATGGTTCTATGATCGAAAATAGTTTAGATTCATCTACGAAAAAAAAGGCTCAAGTCTAGTGTTTGGATTCTGATCTTCTTTCTTATGAACAGCAGTATCATGTATCACAAATATTCCCTTACAAAACAACGTTCCACTCAAACTGGGAGACAAAACTCTTATGCAGAGAGAGCACTCGGGACAAGACCTGAACTGGAATTTGTTCCATAACAGAATTCCGCGTAGCTGGGTTTGAAATTTTCTACTGTCCTTTTTGTCCTGTTGTACTGTCCTACAACTACTCAGGCTGAGAAATGCTCCCAGCAACTGATCTGAACTGCTTTACAATTAAAGAGTTTTACATGTGTAGTTGAATCCTGGCAATCTGCTAGTGTGACTGATCAACAGCTGGCTACAATGGATGAAGATGAGCACTACGGTAATGAAGCTTAGGGATGAATACGGGGAGTGACCACAGCTGTTGTAAAGAAAGCTGAATTTACCTCAACACAGGGAAGGGCAGAGGGTGGCCTTTGTTTTTACAAAACGCCTGTACCAGTTGAGTGGATCAACAAGTTGTGTAAATGGCCTTAGTGAATGTGGAAGTGTGAATGCATTCCTGTGATAGACAGACAAGCACTAAGGAAGAAGTGTTGCCTCAACCCAACACAGTATAAAAACTAAGAGCAACCAGCAAAATGAACTTTCAACAGAGCAATGGGATTGAGCTGGCTTTAACCCACATAGTCCTTCCCAGCAATTGGGGATGTCCTGTGTCATGCTGGTTAGTATATAAAGACCAGTAACAGGAATCATGCTTTTTTTGTGATCTAACTGTCTATTATGATTACTCTACTATGCTGTGACTGTTCACTCAAGTCCTGCTCAGCACACAGCTCGTGCTAAGGCCTGTTATATCCTGGGAGCTGTGCCATTAGGTCAATGCAAGAGCAGCATGTAGGCAGGACATGATGGACAGAAGGGCTACAGGTCATTACACAGCCATTATCACCTGCAGTTTGCTGTCTCCTGCAGTCATAATCCTTGCACATTGATTGTCTGGTAGTTCCTTCATAATCCACTAGTTTATAGAAATAGTATAGTCCAACCTTCCAAGCTCAAGGTATAAATACATTATCTTACCCAAAAAGCTTTTGAAACATATCCAAGAGCAGACAGACTGCTGAGGCTTTCATGCTTCCCGATGTGATACAGGGGAGTCCTGCACTGTGATGGAGGAGGAAGGATAAGCACTCTTTCCATCAGTCAGACAACTGTTTTGCTCAGAGGTGTGAGCTACAGGTTGCAACTTAGGAACTGGAGAACTTTTGAGTCAGAAACCCCATGAATTAAGGGGTGGATTAGTTAATTAACATGTTAGACTAGTGCGTACACAGAGGATCAAGCCATTGTTTGATGTGCTTGTTTTCTTTCCTATTGAGCTCAGAAAATAAAATTTAGTTAGAGAGTATGCTGACCCATACATTGAGATCCAAACAGACCATGACATGTGCTTGCATTGCGATTTCAGTATATTGCTGTATCACTCTGCTAAACCAAGGTCCCACCTAACAGCAAATCTCTTCAGACGAGTAAACTGGTACTAGAAGACTAAACCCTCCTTGTGTGCAGTATCTAAAGGAACCTGGTCAGAAAGTATTGGGTTCTTGACAGAGTCAATAGCCAGAAAGTCTTCTTTGGCTGTGGAAATCACAGATAGTTTAAACGTTACTTTTAGTTGAATCTATTAGATAGCAATTTTTGGTACCTCAACCTGGTATAAAAGATGAGGACGTTTTATTCCTCCAATCAACACATTTTCTATCATAGTTTTTTAACCTCAAGAAACTGCTCTCATTTTAGGAGTTAGAGAGTACCTCTTACCATAGCAGAATTTTTTCTACAATGTTTGACTGTTCTAGAGTAATTGCCATAGTACAAAATACCAGCAGCTTCTATTGATTTGATTTCTTATGTAACTTGGTACGATTCCCACATAGGACATAACTACACTGCATCAAGTTAATAAACCTCAATACGTAAAAATCAAAATGCAAAAGCTGTGGCATACTGGCAAGAGAGATATTGGCTTGGGTGTCTGAAGGTACCTAAACTCCACTGCACAGACTCATTATGGAAGGATATAGAGCACAATCAATACTACCTCCCTCACTGTAGTTGCATTCCTTATTTTAAGAACCTATTTCTAGATAATTTTTTATTATATTGTATTAACATGAGTTAGCTAAATGGTAACTGACAGCTTACTCAGACTGCTTTATATTGCAGTGAAACCAACATACAATTTAAGAAGATAAATTTATTTTTACTCATGATTCTTTTCCTAATGTGAAATAAACAACTTTCAGAGTCTGCCTTGCCCTTTGCAATCACCCTGGCAAATTCCTGCTAGCAGAGAGTACTTAGCTCTGATCAGCATGGCCAAGAGTTCTTGCATACGATATGCATGAACAACATTTACTCCAAGGCAATGCTTAGCACCAGATCAACACAGCAGTTCAAGGCTGCTTAGTCTCTAGTTGTAAAATTATCTACACATTTTACACCCCATGATCCTCTAAATACTAGAAATAAACCCATCCTCAAGGGTCAGAAAAACAGGAGTGAAAGGAAAAGAGTAGATAAATATTTTTATCATGAAATCGCACAATAAAGAAGTTAGTTTAAAGTAAGTTCTTCCTGATTAAGCTAAACTTCCTAGTAAAGAAATAATGCTAGTATGATTGTTTACTATTTCTTCTGAAGCAAAATTAACAGAGCTGCATCAATCTAAATGCTAGTGACAAAAGCAAACAACATATAACCATAAATACCAGTGTTACTAATGCATCACAAGACACTAAGTTTAATTTAGGACACACAGTCCTAAAAACCAAGCAATAAACTAAAACTAGAATAGAGTGATTGAACTAAAACCGCAAGAATGAGATTCATGTAGTGACATGACTAGTCATTAAACAAAGCCCTTTTAAAGTAACTCTTACTTCCAAATACTCATATTTTAAATACTCATGTATCTATCATGGGAGCACAGGTATGAGCAAAACCAGTTGTGACCTGTCAAATTTTGATGAAGTATACTGTAAGTAAGGCCACCCCTTTTTGCACTATTCTACCAACCACTTTAACTATCTGCATCACAAAACACAGAGAGCTGCCTGTACATTGACTGCCATCTGAAAGAGATCTCAGAGAATGAACTCTTCAGTGAATATGCCTTCCTAAATTTCTTATTGGGCAAAATGCAAACGTACTATATGAGCTACATATATATTTCAAACAGATGTCATTACAAAATTTAAGTCAAAAAAGTTGTATCATTGCTCTTATAAGCTCAACACATACTACCGCACACTACTACAATGCATATGCTCCATACTACCTGGGCTCTTGAGGTGAATGGCATCATCTGTTACGCTTGAAAATCTGCCACCTGCTCTCAGTTCTGAAGCAGCTTCTGACCGCTTCGAGACACACTGTTCAAACCTCGGAGTCACTAAAGCATAACGAAGCAGCTCTTCATATTCATCCTGTCACAAAGTGATGACAAATTATTATAAAATTAAAATTACATTCTAAAAACTAGGTATATATTAGAGGGAGTGGAAATGGTTTTCAGAAATTTTTGAGAGGTTTTTTATTATTTTTATTATGGTGAAAACTAAGAGGATTTCCTTCAAAGTTGCAAAAGCAAGCTGTTTTTCCTACCATGACTATAATTTATCTTTCTCTTGTTTCATGTTCATTGTGATTACAACTAGAGGCACTGCAATAGTTACACAGAAAGACAACGATAGATGCCAGAATTGGATACTATAATAGGCAGATACTATAATGTAAGCTATTAATCACCCAATACTACTTCTAAGCATTACTATTACTGCAAAGAAAAATATAGCTACTTTTATAGCCATGACAAAGATGCTACTGACCACAGTCACAATTCACATTCCATAACATTACAATTTCTTTAAAATTTGGAAGTTGTAAAGCCAATCACCAAAAGATGCTTGATTATCTAGTATTTTTTTTTAGATTAGATATAATTATTCTTACCTTACATTATGCATTTTTAAAATTATATAGGCACAGAGAATGTATATATATAAATAATACAAAAGCTTTCCTGTTAAAAAGTTATAAACAAATCTAACTGGCATGTGGCACTATGTTATGTACCAAACCAAGCCAATTAACAACATTTTTTTAAAAATCTCCTAATTAAACCGATTTTCAGAATGAAATTAGAGTTCAATGTGAAATTGTGAAGAATCTCTATTATAGCTTAAACATACAATTCAGTAATTAATTTAAAAAGTTACAATAGCAGCTAAATGCTGAAACTAATCAAAGCCACTAATGAAACATTTGGAAAAAAACCCCCACTGGTTAGATAGTACTAAACCAGGCCACTAGCAGACTTCCNAAATCAATTGTGAATTGATATATTATTTTCCTCTTCAAGCTGGGGAAAGTTAGAGAGGAAACAATCAGTTAAAGTTACCAATGACATTTACTATGTTTTTGGATCTATCAGCTGAAAAGGACAGTATTTTAAAACTTTCAGTGTGACCCTTACATTTATGTAGGTTTCAATTAAATAGAGAATTTAAAAAGGTAGGCTTTGTACATTTTAGATGAATTCTAGTTTCCTTTCAAATTTCCATTTCCCATCTTCTAACCTATCATTTTAAAATTAAAAGGCTAAATAAATGTATATGAAGCTTTATAATTACAAATATATAGTGTATCTTTTTGATAAACAAACAAAAAGAAGTATCACATTCCAAGTGAAAGGTATAGGTAGCTGTAAATCAACAAATTACCAATTTTTCCATACGCATAACTTTCTAAAGAAATACAGTTTAGATGTTATCAGATGTCAAAAGAAGAAAACAGATAACTTCAGATGAATTATTCAACCAGGAACTACATGGAACTGTACAAAATCCCCTGCAGCAAAACTTCAGCAGAGTAAAAAAGCCAACATATTAACCTTTACCTTAACTCATCTAAATTAAATGATTGTGCAGAAGACATTACATCACTTCTCTGTCTTCTTCAAAGAGATTGCATGACCAAATAGGAACTTAAAACTAATTCTTCACCCCCAAACAAGTTAAGTTTTCAGTCAGAGCCGATCCAGTTGCTTCCATGATTACCTTATCCAATTCAAGGGACACAGTAGGTGAGATGTCAAGTGCAAGTAGGTGTCTCATTTTGAGTCACACAATTTAATCATTAGCACACAGTCTGTCTTCCTATAGAAATCCTGATCATTCACAATATACATATCAAGTTATGCCAGGAAATTTATCTAGTCTTTCAAATTCTAACACTCTTATTAAAACCCAGACAATCCACTATGTGCAGCAATACACACTCTTACACACCAACAGAAAGTGTCATTAGACAGCATCCAGTGGAAAACCTGTAAATAAACACTTAAAAATTACAATATTACAACACTGTTGGAAATAAGTTGAAAGCAAGTATCAAAGAAAACACAGTATCCCAACTGTAACCTGAAACTTAGGCACAAAAAAAAAATAAATCCTGGAGACTGCAATAAGAATATGTAAGACAGAAATGGAAACATCGAGTGATTAAAACTATTATCTCAATCTTGAGTATTCCGTAACAAGGACGTTGCAACTGGAATGCGATATTGACCAAT
Source organism: Rynchops niger (assembly GCA_013400035.1). Classification (NCBI taxonomy): domain Eukaryota; kingdom Metazoa; phylum Chordata; class Aves; order Charadriiformes; family Laridae; genus Rynchops; species Rynchops niger. The sequence continues at coordinate 169,883 of VXBH01000313.1, forward strand.
AAATTTAAAATGAAAGCATAATAAAATAAAATTAACAATACATCTTCGGTTTACTTAGTACCATTGTTCTGCTTTAAACAAAACTTTCAAGCTGTTATATCAACTACAAAAATTCTGTTAGAGCATAAAACTACAGGAATATATTTCTAAGGCCTGAAGGTCAGAGGAGTTTTCATCATTTAATGCATACTACCTTGGTTTTGTAGAAGTAAATAAATCAGTATTGCAGCGAGCAATTGGCACAAGAGCATTCAGAGGGGTGGTTTTTTTAAATTCCTTCTTAAAACATTATAAAAATCTAGAGATGCTGGATAGAATTTGTCCTTAGGATTGCAGTCAAAGTTACTAAAGAACATGAGAAGAATGGATTGAATGGACAAAGTCTTGCACAACTGAATTATAAGAAAATGGAAATTCTCTAAGAGCCAGTGGATTTTTTTTATAAGGAAAAAGTAATGATCTGGCCTCTACTTAAAAGCATGAAATTATCAAAAAGGCCCAAACAAAACAAAAAGGCCCTTCAAAATTACATAAAAGGAGTAGAGTACTTCCATGTCAACATTCATATTGCTTAGCTGTGACCCCAGTGTTGTTCTCTTTCAACAGTAATAGACTCCAACAAGGAGTGGCTAAGAACTTTTGGGCTTGCCTAATTTGGAGAGAGGGAGGTGCAGAGCTTTTCTCCCTGGGAACCAGTGATAGGATGAGTGGGAATGGTTCAAAAGTGCGTCAGGGGAGGTTTAGACTGGACATGAGGAATCATTTCTTTACGAAGAGGGTGGTCAAACCCTGGAACAGGCTTCCTAGAGAGGTGGACAATGCCCCAAGCCTGTCAGTGTTTAAGAGGCGTTTGGACAACGCCCTTAATAACAGGCTTTAATTTCTGGTCAGCCCTGAATTGGTCGGACAGTTGAACTAAATGATCGTTGTAGGCCCCTTCCAACTGGAACTATTCTATTCTAGTCTAGATGTGTTCTCAGTTGCAAAGCAGTCATTCATCATTAGTTTACTTCATCATTCTCTACAAGGTGGCCTTGAAACCTCCTTGATAATCAACCAGATCATAAAAGAAAATTCAGGTCTTTCAAAATTTGTTGCACAATGCCTTCATTCTGTTTTCCAACTACAAAAGGCATTGCAAACACAGATGAACTACTATTGCTGAACAAAGATTAAGAAAACTTACCCATGACATATGACCACAAATACAGAAGAATACAAAATGCAGAAATGAATTGCCCATAAACAGGTAATTTCAAAGGGACAAAGTAAATCCACATGAAGAAAAAACCACCTTATTTTAACAGTGCTTCTGCTGTAGATGCCATTCCAACAGGTGACAAAAGTGGAGATGAATTTCTGCAGGGCAACTAGCAAAACTTAATTTTGCCAAAACTAGCCTGTTTTGGATAGATTCCTATCAAGGGAAATAATCTCACCCACTACTCAAATAGGAATAAACCAGTTACTAAATGATGAAAATCTGCTGCTTTTAAAAGAACGGGACAAAGGCTTTATCCAGTATCTTTGCATTCTCTGAAAGAATGCTGAGCACAGAAAGGGAAAAACTCCCAACATTAGAATTCCAGCAAATCTTGGCATATTTGATGCAGAAAAAAGAAAAAAAGCATTTACTTTCTGAGATTAACTTGGCCACAATCCTACTCCAAGGGAAATAAATGCATAACAAAAATTCAGTTCTTACAACGTTGTGTAAGAAGCCTAACATGTAGTTACACTTCATCCCTCAGAAACAATGGGTTGCTATCCTACTGTGTCAAATTTATGCTTCTTGATAAGACTTAACACATGTAAAAAATAACACCAGGGAGAAAATAGGTAAGAAAATGGTACTATTTTACTTGTAGCTGTCATTGATTAACCTCTTAAGTTTACATAAGAATTTGCACATAAATTGAAATGTCTTGTGAAATGCCCAAAAGGGAATCCAAGTGAAGATATTTTAATCTCAGATTTTTTTGGTCTAATTTCCTTCTTTTCACTAACTTCTTTATTATTTTCCTACACAGGTAAAACATTAAAAAAATGCAAGTTTTGTTAGATTTTGTCATAATTATCCTTTGACAAATAAAATGTCATGACAGTGAACCAAATGAGGATACCTCTTTCCTACCTGAACATCAGAAGAAACAGAACTGCCCCAAACAGAGTCTTTTGGCAAAACGGGACTTGTGCTTTTCTCCTCATCTGATGACATTCTGCACAAAGTTAGTCTATAAAACAGTAGAAGCTGAACTTCATTTTTCAGTTCCAATATATTTACTGCATGTTCACCAACATTTTCCCCAGAAATGGAGATTCTGCTGTAGAAACTACATCAATGCCTACTCTGTGGGCTAAACTGACATATAGTCTCATTATATAATGCCAGGCAGGAAAACTTTCTTATCCAAACCATACTCAGAACAATGAAAAGACTTCCATTGACTTTCAAAGAAAACAATGGGAGCCTCAAAAGCAACAATATACGTTTTCTCTTATTTCACATTGACTGAATAAGTTTAATATCTAATGCTTCATAATATACAATATAAAATTTTAGATCAATGGTAACTAAAGTACACTCCAGAGGAAAAAAAAAAGAAACATATATATCAAGAATAACAGAAGCCTTAATTTACAGATACATTCCTGTGTCAATCCCTCCTTCTTATTCATACTGTATTGTTTTGGAGCCTATCAGCTTGCTTCAGTACTATTTCTTATAGTGACACAGGACTAACTAAGCCACACTGTGATTTTTTTCCCCCTGAACTACCTCAGCCACTGCCCAAGCTGAGACTATGCCCTGAATGCTCCAATTCAACACCCTGAAGCCTTCAGATAGTGGCCAACATCAGTCTCCCTTCACTTTTTTGACTCTTCTTGTCTTACAGGCCCAGGAAGATGAGCAGATATGGGAGGACTGTTAATGCCTTCAGTTCAGGGAATGCCAATCATTCCAGCGATTTCTAAGCAAGGCAGTGAGGTATTCTTTGAACATTTGGGAAGCAGACGATGTTGTAGAACTGATACGAAACTTGAAGACCTTCTGAAAGATATATGTATCTTTTAATCTACTGTAGCCTTGAACAAGTCATTCAGTGAAGAACTGAAGCTCTTGTGATAAAACTTGATAGGATACGGGGAAAAAGAACTCAAAAGGATATCGTGGGGGGAATGAAAGGAAATTACAGAATTGGGAGTGGGAACTGATTATCAAGCAAGGTGAATTTGTTAATGAATGAATGGCAGAGTGATATAGTTGCCTGATGCACATGAAAAACAATCAAGCAGATTGAGCAGCAAGTTGTCAGCAGAGAGTAAGCTTGGGAAGACCATCATAAATTACCAGAGGAACTGACTGCTTGTACAATGTAGCAAACAACCATGTAGGAAAAATTTATTTTTGGAGAGACCTTTAAAATTGTCAATTATAATATTCTCAGTTGTTTTTTAAACAGATGCATTTTCTGACAGAAATGTTATTTTTAAATTGTTGACATTAAATTGGCAGGAACATCCTCCTTAAGCACCATCACCTTTTTTCAAAGTGTCAAAAAACCACAATAATCTCACAGTTCTCTATATAGGAATACAGATGGAAATGAATTGCCTTTTTGTTCTTTGAGTTATTCTAGATGCTGATTCTTCCTGCACCACGAAAGCTCTCTCTGCCACGGTGGCTACTCCTTTCCGACTGGGAAGTTCATTTCTGTGCTGCAGATGGACATTTTAAAAATAATGTAAAGACAGTTTTAAATGCTGAGATTTTCTATTGGCCAAGGTTCCAAAGAAGAGATTGCCATCTCCCTACTTCCTGCTGAGTGCTAACATACTGACCACGTTTTTTAAACACAAAATCTGAAGTCTTAGGGAGGTTTACTAAATACTTCTATTGCTGTACACTGGTGTGTAAATGACAGAAGAAATACTACATAGATGAATGAAGAAATACTAGCTTCCTCATCTCTTCCATTGAGAGACAAGCAATTACCATGTTCTTCTAATCTTCCCCATCTGCCAAAACATACGTCTAACTTCATTCAGGAAAGATTCCTGTTAACAGCAGTAGTTTCTTCCAAACCATAACTGTACGATTACAATGTTAAGTCAGCTACTTTCAGAAACAGGATGCAACTATAAAGATCTTTGGTTTGACTCAGCATGGCTGCTCTCATCTCCTTAATTCTGAATTGCTTGAGCTGTGCTCAGGATTTTGTACTTTTGGATTTGACTAAAAGTGTTGCTTTCCAAATAATCTAATGTTGCATTCAGATCGGAGGATTCCACACTTAGGGAAGAGAACTAGTCCACCTCCCAGTTCATGCAGGGCATACTCTTTCCCCTTAACTGTACACCTTTGCAAAGCAGCCCTGCTCAAGTCCACATTTTTAAACTTCTCACGAGGCATCTCTGCACCTACCCCCCGGGGCCTGCAGAGCTGATACTNCTGCAAGCACCGGCCGCCCCCCGCCACCGAGCCAGACGGTTTCAAACTACCGGAGCGGAAGAAGAAGCGCACCTCTGATAGGCTGAAGGCGCGTTTACAAAGCATTCTCCGATTGGGCAGTTTGGCGGCGAAACAGCCAATTGCAGAGCTCAGCCGGCGGGCCAGTCCGTCCCACCGCCCCGCCCCTCTTTCGCCTGCGCCCGCTTCGCCTCCCACCGCCTCCNTGAATTGCTTGAGCTGTGCTCAGGATTTTGTACTTTTGGATTTGACTAAAAGTGTTGCTTTCCAAATAATCTAATGTTGCATTCAGATCGGAGGATTCCACACTTAGGGAAGAGAACTAGTCCACCTCCCAGTTCATGCAGGGCATACTCTTTCCCCTTAACTGTACACCTTTGCAAAGCAGCCCTGCTCAAGTCCACATTTTTAAACTTCTCACGAGGCATCTCTGCACCTACCCCCCGGGGCCTGCAGAGCTGATACTACAGTGGCCACCGCTGTCGCGTCAGCAAGCGACAATAAGGGCGAGCCGCAGGGTGCCATACAGACACCTGGCAGCCACAGCCGGGTAGGCACACGGGCGGACAGGCACGAAGGAGCACAATTCCGTACGTAAACTG
>VXBH01000313.1:175156-234983 GCA_013400035.1 Rynchops niger
GCGCCCGCGGCGGGTCTGTGGTAGCCTCAATGGCGGGGAGGGCCACTGGCCGGCACTGCGGAACTGCCATAGCCGAAGTGGGGCGCTGGGAGGAAGCTCCGCACCTTCCCCTCAGCGAACCGGCCCTGTCAGTGCTGATGGCGGGGCGTGGGAGCCTAAAAGCTTGGGCTAAGCAAGGTTGGGGGAGCCTGGTGTTCTCCGGGTTGGAGAACAGCTGCCAAAGGGTATGCCTGTGGAGAATGAATGTTTAAAAAAAGAAGATTCTTTGCTGGAACTACTTCATTCTTAACTGTTTCCACCTATGCTAGTTATGAAGCTAGAAAAGTTCCCTGAGGAGCTGCTTTTTTAAAAAAAATTTTTTTTGCAGTGTAACAGAAGGAGCTTTGGGTTCATGGTTCCCAGTGTTTCTCCCCCATCCAACCTTTTATAGGTAGACACGCTAAATGGATTCATGTGTTAAATTCGGTCTGCCCTGTGGTAGGTAGCTGTGTAGCACACCCCATCTGAGGCAAAGCTGCTGGGCCAGCAGTTGGAGCAGTGACAGCTCTCAGTGATCCCAGAGAGAATCGCTTTTATTGCTGTTGTCTGAGGGCTATAATAAACAGAAATTCAACACCAAGTTTTAAAGGCTTTCTGTCAGGCATCAAGGAGTAGAGTGTCCTTCTGTTTGCTATCCTCCATTTATCCTGATACCATCTTAATTGTTAGTTTTATAATGCAAGCTGTGACATAGAAAATATCTTCAAAATAATCTACAGCGCTGAACCAGGTGTGTACTATCTGGTATACTAGAGCCACAAACATCCTGGTCAAGCTCCATAATGAGTGGATATACCTTATATTGCACCAACATTTCGTGTGATAACATGAGAAAGGCAGCATAGACAGGAAATATCCAAACATCCACAAAATTACAATTTATAATTTGCCCTTTATAAACCTTTACAGCGATGTATGTATCTTGTTCTAGAATCTTTTGCATCTGTGAAACACAGTTAAACAAGTAAAGAAACCATCACAAAATCTCACCTCTCTTAGAGGCATTAAGTTCTAAAGTAAGCCTTTTTCCATATTAAAAGGTCTAGTTCAACTTACCCCTACCTTGCAAAAAAACCCCAAACAAACCCCAACCTCTTGGCTATTGCAGCATCCACTTATTTGCCAATTTTACCTAATGCGAAGCTTCACTAATATAAAGTGCTTTTGCTTCTGCTGCTTCTCACTCTTAGGTCTGAGCCATATAGAACATGGTCAAACCCAAAGCTTCAGTTGCTCTTTTTAAAGTACTTTTCAAACTGTGCAAGATAAATCAATGCAAAAATGTCTACTTTCTAGGTCATCTCTAAAAAAAAGACCACTGCAGCCTCTAGAACAATAAAAAGTTTTAAACTCCCCCAGGAATGATTTGTTAAAGTCAGTAGGCTGGTAGAAATATGATGTTTGTAGTTTGGGGTTTTTTTAACAGTTTTTTTCCAAGGATTTCAAGACAAATCTTTTATCATGGCATATATCAGGTATATTTTTTACACTTTCATAACTTCCCTATTTTTATATATGTTTCATTGTTCTCTATTGTATTTATAATGTCTCTGTATTTTTGTGCAAAATAGATTGCCCAATTCTTACCTCGTGCTCAGCCCTAATCACAACCAAGTGTCTGAGGTCTATGTAGGCATCAACATAACATATTTTCTTACCCCAGCCATACGCTTTGATGCAGTAAACTAAATTCTTCATTCCTACTTTTCTGAAACCTTACCTTTAATCCCAGTCATAACTTCAGTCTGCAGCAAGTGACCAACAACTATCATAATTAACGGAAAGCGTTGCCCCTTATCAGCCTCAATTCTCCATTCTAGCAATCTACACAGTAAGCGTCTGTTAACTTGAGGTATTCTATTTTTCTTCTTTAAAGACTTAATCATAATTTCAGTTTAGTGTTAGCTAAGGAGGGATGCTGACTTTGTTAATACTAAAGGCTTTAGCATTAGACTAAACATTAGACTTTCCCTTAGGCCTAGGAGCTCAAGCAATAAAGCAAATTTTCCATATTTTTCTGTAAATTTTTAACACTAACTACACCTAGAATCCTTCCTAGGTTATAATAAAATGAGATTAGCATCTTCTAAAATTAATTTTAAATCGTTTCTACCTATTAATACCACTATAGGACCAGTAGTGTAGTCTGTTGAGGATCCTGCAATAAGCCAAACCCTTCATCTCTTGATTACCAAGCAATAATCCAGCCCCAACCTTAAAATTTGTCTAAGTCTTAACCAGTACATCCATATTTGTTCCAAACCTACGCATGATATATTCACCCTTGCCTGTGTTAGCTACCATCTTAGCCAAGTTTCAGAACTGACCAATAAACACGCATTCAGTCATTCCTTTTACAAAACTTGGGCCTGAGAACATCCCTGCTTTTAGTCTTGGCCATAGCCAAATCAGTGATGTTTGCATCAAACCTAAACACAAATAATTGGTTATATTATCATAAACTGTATTTATTGTCAACGGTTCGATGTCCGTGTGGAAATCAGTGACAAGTGGTGCTCCTCAGGGGTCAGTACTGGGACCAGTGCTGTTTAACTTCTTTGTTGGCAACATGGACAGTGGGATTGAGTGCAGCCTCAGCAAGTTTGCCAACACCACCAAACTGTGTGGTGCAGTTGATACACTGGAGGGAAATGATGGCATCCAGAGGGACCTGGACAGGATTGAGAGGTGGGCCCATGCAAATCTCATGAAGTTCAACAAAGCCAAGTGCAAGGTCATGCACCTGGGTCATGGCAATCCCAAGCAGAAGTACAGGCTGGGTGGAAATGGCTTGAGAGCAGCCCTGAGGAGAAGGACTTGGGGGTGCTGGTGGATGAGACACTCAATATGAGCTGGCAATGTGCACTCGTAGCCCAGAAAGCCAACCGCATCCTGGGCTGCATCAAAAGAAGCATGGCCAGTGGGTTGAGGGAGGTGATTCTGCCGTTCTGTTCTGCTCTTGTGGGACCCCACCTGGAGTGCTGTGTCCAGCCCTGGGGTCCCCAACATAGGAAGGACATGGACCTCTTGGAATGGGTCCAGAGGAGGGCCACCAAAATGGTCAGACGGCTGGAGCACCTCTCCTGTGAGGACAAGCTGAGAGAGTTGAGGTCGTTCAGCCTGGAGAAGAGAAGGCTCCAGGGAGACCTTACAGCAGCCTTCCAGTACCTAAAGGGGGCCTACAGGAAAGATGGGGAGGGATTCTTGATCAGGGAGTGTAGCGGTAGGATGAGAGGTAACAGTTTTAAACTGAAGGAGAGTAGGTTTAGATTAGATACTAGAAAGAAATTCTTTGCTGTGAGGGGGTGTGACACTGGAACAGGTTGCCCAGGGAAGTTGTGGGTGCCCCATCCCTGGAAGTGTCCCAGGAAGTGTTGGGGCTCTGAGCAACCTGGTCTAGTGGGAGGTGTCCCTGCCCATGGCAGAGGGGTTGGAACTAGATGATCTTTAAAGTCCCTTCCTACTCTAACCATTCTGATTCTATGATTGTCTGAGACCTAGAATGGGACCTAGGTCTCATGTTGAAAGAAGTGACAAGCTTCTGACTAGGTTTGCTGCACATGTGCTTTATTAGACTCTGGTTATGACTGAAAAAGGGAAGGGAGTTTGGTTCAGTCTTGAACCCAGCAGGGTTGAAGACGAGTTTCATTCCAGGGTACTGTGAGGTCTCCAGGAAGGCGGTGGAGGCTCTTATGTATAGAAATGACTGGCTGGTCACTGTTTTTATGGGCTTTGTAGAATTTGTTTAATAATAGTTTGGAGACATTTGGATTTAGGATTTAGAGAAAGCAGCAATGGAGGGTTATTTTTAACTGCAACATCTGGTAAGGTCTGCGTGATTTGATAAGCAAAAGCTCTAGCCTGAGTAACTCCTCATTATCGTGCAGGCATTGTGTTTCATTAAGGCCCATGATGATGCTTATTGAAGTTAGTTTCCAGAAAAGCAGAATGGAAGGACTGCATTTGCTGATGGATGGTAGTAGGCATGAAGGAGCGGATGTTTTCAGAGATCTGGTTGTATGTATGATAGGGTCTTTAGTTCTAGTTAGGGTTAAATTTAGGATAAAGAGGACCTGCAGTTTGAAATGTCTGCATGAATGTGAAGAACACTGGCCTCAGAGCTTGTCCTGGCAGTATTCCTTTTTTTCAAATGCTAAACTGAACCTAACATCCAGGTGTAATCATGGTGACCAATGCCTACAGCAAAGCAAGGCATAATCTATTTTCCCTTGCCACAACTGGCTTTTCTGCAAGATTACAGCTGAGGGAGGAATTTTTAATAAACCAAAGTATTCCTGGACAAAAGGAAGTAGGGTTGTTCCTGTATCCTAACATGATTTTGTACGATTGGACCGTCTCTAAATTCTAAAATAAGGTTTGTGAGAAATAACACTGTTCAGCACTGGACTGAGTTGTCCTCCATATCAAAGGGCAGGAGGCACAGTGGCATTTGTAGTCATGAAGCGTAGCAAGATGTCTGGTCACAGGACTTCCTCTACCCATATCTCTAGTGTTTAAGAGGCAATATAGTTAAGATCAAGAGAAAAGATCCTCCAAAGAGCAATTTTAGATCACTGAATCCAAATGAGCTTTTCTTACCCTCTAACTAATAAAAATCAGCCTTCAAATTTAGGTATTTGTTTTGTGTTTGAAATAAAGTCATATGAATGTAGAACTACTGCAATGTTTTGAAATGTTTGTCAGCATCTAACTTTTTAACAAAGCTCATGTTTGTCTGGTGCACGTTAGTGAAACAGAGCACAAGTTCCTCCTCTCAGACCCAATAATGTAAGACCATTATCCCAAATAAAGAGATAGCATATGCCTCTATCATGCCATTCACACTAATTTGTGTTGCACACTGCTGGTGTAACAGATATGATGAATCTTTCTGCATAAAATGGGTTTTTAAATACATCACTGCCATTGTCACTTAAGATGTAGCCTTTAAATATGTGTTTACTTTTCAGTCTTAACATTTTTGGAAAAATGCAGATATTTGAAAATTGGAGGAGACTGAAATGGGTATTCAAACCAGTCTTTGTGATGCAAGCATCTACTGCTACTTTGTAATTAGATGGATAAAAAGCAAAGGACATCAAATCAGTAAAGCTGATTACTAGTATAAAGAGATAATTGTAGATAGGTAGAGAGAGAGCAATGAAATGACAATAATTACCCTACTCCCACACTGTGGATTTTATGGAGTATCTGATAAAACCTTCTGTTGAAACTTTCTGATTCTGAATTATATATCAAAAATATGAGTCATCTTTAATGTTGGATTCTATAGTACAATAGAATGTACAATTATTTTCACAGGGGGAAGGAGATTTTTCCACGCTTTTGTGACCACTTATGTTCATATACTGCTCTAGCCAAGCAAATACCACAGCAGTGACTGGAGCCAGGAAGAGCACAGTCATCTGTGCAGACTAGGAATTAGTTTTGGAATTGTTACCGTCCTGTGCTTTTTCGAAGGAAACAGGGAGAAGGGACCCTGGAGGAAGGAGGCTGAAGTAATTGAATAGCATTAGCACATCTACAAAGGTTCATCTCTTTGTTTTTTGAAGGATTCAGAGTGCAAAGTGAACATAGTCTTTTATATGTTTTATATGAAACGTTAATGAATTTTTAGTGTTGTCCGTAATTCTGTAGTTTGTTGAAATACTTTTTCAGGGTTTTCTTTTCTCTTTTTCCCCTGTGTCTATCATGATTACTGTGATGGAAAAGCAGATGCTTTGTAATAACTTAAGTGTGGATGCTGGTGTGATTACTGTTTGATTCTACCAGATTAACTATATGGCTGTTTACTGTGTGAACGCAAGATCCGTCTCCTCTCATGAGCAGTGTTAGATGAAGCTCTGGTCTCCAGGTAGATCTGTGCGTTGTACAATAGTCTCACAATCTCTCTTCTGCCCCTTGGCTCCACGTGCCACAGACAGAAGCGTCAAGTGCCTGGAGGCAAAGAGCAAGGCAGGAGGCACTAAGCTGTGTCTTTTGGGGCTTTATGTTCAAAGGACTGTCACATTGTGGCTACTGCCTTGTGCAGTGGCACCTTCATAATTTGCATGGTCCAGGACCATTCCTTTCCCATCATGTGAACTGAAATAATAAATACAGCTGATTGGCAGATCACCCATTTCAAGATTCAAATAAAATTTTTTGTTCCAACTGAAATAAGGAAACATTTTTCAAAATACAAGCAGTTTAGGCACAATTGAAATGTTAATTTTAGGCAAAAAGTAATGGCTAGAGATAATGTATGTGGGCACTGTGACAATGCAGTTTCACATATTTTGGAAGCTACTGTCATTCTTTTATTGTGATAATGATAGTAGAAACAGTCATATCCTGTGAATATGGGACATCTCAGTGTTAAAAGCCTCTGTCTTCTATCTAATATCCCACTCTCCCTTTGTAGAAATGCTGTTCTGACTATATCAAGTATATATCCTTTTCAGAGAACACATGTGAATTGGAAGTAGTGTAGAGAGACTGAAAATAGTCTGGAGTCTAGTATTTGCTGTGTCTGAAAATACATTCTCCCATTTTTTTTCACAGACATATCATCTTAGAGCCTGACAGGTGCTTACAGAGTGTTTGTTGATGAGGCTATAGGCTATAGGCCTAGTGAATATGTTCATATGTACTTAAAAGTTTCTCTCGAGTTTCCACTTGAGTAAGCTTTTCCAATCAGTCTTCTCCCCATCAGTAACAGAACCTGTCATGACTAAAGTTATGAATGGATTTTGCACGAATTGCAAGTATTTTTCTACAACAATGACTTATTGGCATGTTAGATAAAGATTTTCGGTTACATGGTAAAAAGGCCTTCTCTTACAGTGAATTGAGTAATAATACATTCACTATTTTTTCAAGTCTCTAACTTTTTTCTGACACATTAACACATGAAACAAGATCTGTAGGCTTTGGGTGAATTTAAGGGGAACACTTCCCTCAAGATTATTTAATCTTTGGCAGATTTCTCTCCTTAAGCTAGAGAAATACCAGCAACTTGTGCTGTGTTTAGCCTTTAGTGGGAGAAATAGGAGACCAGCAGAATAAAAGGAAGGCGTTTTGATGATTGTTCAGTTCTGAATGTTGAAAAGAATTGGAGTGGAAGAAGCCTGAATATTCTTGCTTGCACTCTGTGTTCTAAATTCTGTTACATGGCTAAATATGACTTCACTAATCAGTTCTTGCTCTGTGGCAAATAATGGTAGTCCTACAGTCACTAGACATGAACTACTGTTTCAGTCAAATAATCACCTACAGAAAGTACTTAAGAGCAATGCATTGTTTATATTTTTAATAATTAAAAGAATAATTTTTCTAGCAAAATCCTGAATTGAAAAAAAACTTATAAGCAGCTTGATAAATGCCATGGATACTCTGCATAAGCCAAAACAGCATTGTAAGTCATGGGGTCATGGGTATGTTCCTGCTAGAAGCAACACTCTTGAACTGGTCCAAAAAAGACCTGTCAACAATTTTGCCAAAAAGCACCTGGTATATTTCTGTGGTAACACTACTTTTCTCCTTTTAAACTGTAGGGAACAGATGATCAGTTAAATCTCTTCTGATAGGAAATCAAAAGATCAACTTCGCTAGAGATCTTTCTGTGGCAGGGTGCACATGTACAACATATTTATGATGACATATTCTGCTGCAGGAGCAGTAGAACACCACTGCGCTGTAGAGTGTTGAATGACCATAAAATGCACAGCGTCAGCTTCTTTCAAGACTAGCATTAAGGCTGCCCATAAATCCGCTATTGAAAATCATATCTGAAGAAAGAATACTGGTTTTGGTTTTGTAATTGTTCTTCACAGCGGCTTATGGAGTTTTAAAGAAAAGGAAAACCATATTTCTTACAGGAGTCTACAGAAAGCAGTTGGCAGCAATTTAGTTGTTTTAGCTGAAAATAAGTAAAAGGTTTTCCAAGCTTAATTATATTAATGATCTGTTCCTAAGCAAAACACAATTTTAATAAATAACAATTGTAATGCTTATTGCTGTCTAAAAAATCTATACAGCGTACTTGCTTTACCACTTTTAAGAGGTTCTTTGCGCAAAGGAATACTAGCCAGGTTATTTGAATGAGGTTTCCATTATAAAGCACAGATACGTTTGGCAAATGGTGTGCAAGAAAAGGTTGAAATGAATAATGTGAAACAGACTTTCATCCTCCCTCCAAGAGCAGCCCATTTAAACGAGTAATTGTGTAAGCCGTAATGTTTCAGCATCTCTCCAGCATCTTGTGGCAGGATCAACATGTCAGCTGTTGACAGCTGTAAACATGTATATTTGCATTCTGGTTTGAGTGCTGCCAGCTCCTTTCCCTGTAGCCATCGCTCTCTCGGTCCCTCTTCTCAGTCAAGTTCTGCAGTCCCTGTGCTTGCCCGCTCCGCATCATCGCAGGCTGAAGGGCAGTTTCTTTCCTCAGAGTTGATTTCTTCCCAAGACGTGAGTCAGCAGGCAAGCGAGCTGACGACATTGCCGGGATGGTCCACGTGGAGATGTGCCTCTGCAGTGACGCAGCCTTTGCTCATACAGGAATCAGCAAGGATTTTTTCATCCCCTCTACACCAGGTGGCAACATATCATGCTGGATTTAAAGAAACAAACACAACATGCAGCAGTCTGTAGAATTCAGTCAGCACAGAAAGGAAAAATCAGCTTGAGATGCTGAATCCTCACTTGTTCATATTCTGTCCATTGCTTATCCCCTGGCCCCCTAGCTCTTTTATTAATCTTTAAAGGAGTTTTGCCATTTTAAAGAGCTCTGAAAACTCCACAATCAGCTTGAGATGTTCCACAGGAGGTGTTGTGACATTCAGCTGTAGAATAGCTCTCTAGTCACGTCACAGGATTCGGAGTGTACTAGGATGAGAATATACTAGGCTGAAGCTTGAGTTTGCATTGCTTAAGATGTGTAGAAACACAAAGCTGTCTAGAAGCCACTATCTGTTGTCCCACTGTGCTTGCCAGGATGAGAAAGCAACAGAGGTCACTTTAGTCAGTTTGGTCCCTCTCCTTTAGGTGACAGTATAGAATATGGCCAAGTGTTTTGCATACCTTCTAGAGCTATAGAATTTTTTAGAATTTGGGCCTTAGTGGAAACCTTTGACCTTTTGACAGTCACAAAATAAGACTCAATATAAGCAACTGTTCTTGGTTCTCCTTGAATCAAGAACATATCAGCAATATACCGGCTCTGCTGCCCCTTCCATTTTTTTTGGAAATCAGATTGTTTCTGTGATTTTTATTGTTATAGGATATAATATTAACATTATTACATCATATATAATTCTATTCTATTCTATTCTATTCTATTCTATTCTATTCTATTCTATTCTATTCTATTCTATTCATGTTGACAAAGCCTGGTGGAATCCCATTAACTGAAAGGAAGAAAGTAATTAGGTGGTCTAGACGGTGTAAGAGTGTACACCAAAGGCACCATTTTAAGTTTTAGAGAGAATTGCTGGCATTCATTTTAGGATGCAACGTTATGACAGTTTTTTCTATCAAATTTTCTGGTGCCTAGTTAATCAATAAGTTCTCTCTGCTAATAGAGAAAGATTCCCAGTCTTTGAAAGACCATCACCCCCAATTCAGACTGGAATACAAACTTAGATTGCTATTAAAATGTCTTTCAAGCAAGTGTTCAGAAAGGCTGTCTATCTGTATATGTCTGTGACATTCAGGCTGAAATGTTTTGTGTGGTATTCATCCTGCTAACTTAAGGCCTTATTATTGCAGACATATTCTTCTGGGCTATTCATTCTGGTTTCCCCTTATAGTTGCTTAAGGGACATCTGAGATAGCCTCATCTGAAAATTCTTTTAGTCTTTTATAGTCCTAGTAGAGAAACAAGTGCCTGCAGGGTTCAGTTGATCTCATACATTTCCAAAAGGTCAGATGAATCATACCACAAAAGTGCTTATCTCTCTGTTGTGACTATCGCATCTAGACAACTAGTTCACATATCAACATTTTAGACATTTCCATTTGCTCAGATGATTCCTATCTTTTGAATTTAATTGTACTTCAAATGGAACTACGGACTCTGAGTATTTGATTATTATAACCCAGAATTTGTCAGTTTGGCACCCAAATTCTGCAAGTCTGGCTTAAATATTGATCTCAGTAATTCTAAAGCATTTTTGGAGTATGTAGACATAAGTCCCATCAAGGGAGGGATGAATCTGGTGGGACTGAGTCTGTTCTGGAGCACTGTGTTAACATAATAAAAACATAGTAAAAGCAATGGAACCTTTGTTAAAGGTTTAAATGGCTTATTCTGTGGGGATTTTAGAACAAATGCAAGAAGCAAAATGTAGCTGTGGTTAAACAAAAGTTTGTGAAGTATTTAAAATGCAAATAACAAGCAAACTCACAAATGAGATATTTACAGAAGGCAGTATTATGAAAAAGAATGGGAAGATAAATGGTATACGAAAGAAATGATATAGATAAGATTTAATCCATGAATATGAACTGAAATTACAGGAAAAAAGTGCTTAGGAGAATTTTTGCAGCCTTAAATGAAAGAGGAAGGAGGAGAGATAGAAAGATAAAGGCATGTGTGTAGATAATTGACATTATTTTAGGCAGAACGTCAAAAGCTTTGACATTGGGGTGAAGCCAAACAGAATCAGTGACAGGGTGGAATGTGAGCCTGTATAGGACTACTTTACAATTAATTGATTAATCAGCAAAGTCAAAGGCTACTGTTCTGGAAATCCCACAGGAATAACTGGGTTTTAATTATTAATTTTTGAAGTCCATAAGCTATCACTTAGCAAAGTTTTATTTCAAGGGTACTAGCAGTGCAGAGTAAAGTAAACACTACCTAGCACTCACAGACCAGCTCTGATTATCTTTAAAAGAAGACTTTGAGACAGTGATTGGAGGTTGAGGTGGCAAATGTAGATAAGTGTATCGTGATGTGCATAAAAACACCCCCAACTTTACACATAACATGTTGGATTTTGAGACTCAGGAACAAGGTCTTCAGTTTATGACAGATTTTATAAGAATGTGAGTTCGGTTCTTAACTATTGTTATTCCTTCCTCTTAAAAAAGCTACTTTCTTTACAAAGAAAGTTAGAAAGGATGGTCTAAAGTATGAAGTGGCTACAATAGAAAGAAAATTAGGCAAAGAAAAGTTGTTCAGTCTAGAGAAAAGACTATTCCACCGTATTGTTAATAGTGGGCTAAAAAACCCCAAGTGGTATGAAGGTGATCCATTAGGGATTTCTTGTTTACTCTTTCTTCCAATAAAAAGGCTGGGAAGCATCAACTGAAGTTATCAGCAGCCTTATTAAAAGCAAACAAGAAGACTTAGTTCTTCATCTTGTTTTAACATGTGCAATATCTTTTGCAAGAAGCTCCACAAATTTGCTCTACAGTTCACATGCATTCAGGAAGAGAGTGGACAAATCCATGTAAGTAAATCCGCTAATACCTATTGAATACCTAGACATTATCACTGACTGAGTAACTTCCAATGTTACGTATTTTTGGAGGTTAGGAGATCATTTGGGAGAAGTCCCACTACATGCCATATTGTTCTCTTTTTACTTTGGGTGCTCTTCTGGGGACAGGATACTAATCTTGATGAATCACTAGTTTTTGCTCTGACCTAGAATCACAGTTATGTTAGAAACAGTGCTGATTTTAAAGAATAATGGACTTAACTGATTGTGTTAAAATACATTTACAACAAAAGTAATTTATATTGAGATATTTTCCAGATAAATATAGAGAATTTATCAGATTCCATTTAAGGTAGAGTGAATGCCTTTTAATCTGTGTGTGAATTACAGTTGTCCTTATTGTCATTTCAGGAGTGTGTTTGAGAAAAAGTTGAAAGTTTTTAAATATGTCGGTCCTGTAGCAAAAAGAGTGAAGATCATAAACAGAAGAATAAATGTCGAAGGGATGTTACATTTAACTCTGCTGTTTTCTTGTTTTCTTCCTCAGAAATACATATTTGGCTTCTCTTTTTGGTTTAGTTTGCTAGGTTTTGTTTAATTTGCTATTTCCCACTTGCTTTAGATGAGCAGTAAGTGTAGTTGTGCCAAAATGAAGAACATTCACTGCCTATTTTCCATTTTTATCAGTGTGTCTCTTTTTCATTTATGGGAGAATATATCTACTCAGTAGTACCAAATCTGTGTTAAGTGCTGCAATCACTCACATTTTCCTGCTTTTCTTCTTCAGATTGTGGATTATACACTTTCCAGCATGTTATGTGTATGCATATGTGGCTCTTCTATTTGTAGGGAATAACAGCAGAGCAATAAGAAATTTGACCTGGAAGAAAAAAACAAAAGGAAACAAACAATTTTGCTTTGATAGTGTTGTGGCAGTGTATGGGAGACTTGAGAGGGGAAAGGCATCCCTTCAATGTAATTTTCGTTTTAACAGAATTTTTAAATGTGTGAGCATAAAAGTAGTTAGCATTACCTGCCCTACAGTCTTGTATCTGGTATGATGCAGAAAGTGAGACGTAACATACAGAAATTAGCATTCAATTGATGGTGAATTGCTTATATTCAATTACATATATCTATTAATATGATGACAATAATTTAGAACACCTTTAAATGCATTAAATTTCACTATCATCAAGCTCATACTCATTAAGGCCTATTATGATACTGCCATGTGGGAATTCCTTTTTGCAGTACGTGGTAACATACAACCCATCTGTAGGCAGGCTTGAAAGTTCTCCCAGCTTTTTTTTTCCATTACATAATTAATCAGTACACAAAATTATGTTGAAAAAGAGTTTTTCAGCGGACAACCTGCAAAAAATAGCATCAAATATCAAGAGCCTTTGTCAAGGCATGCATAGTCATCAGTGACTGAATGATTGTAGAAGGAAACAGACCTTTAAAGAATGCCTCAAATGGATGACCTCTTGGCTTGCATCAGTCTTAACTGTGTTGAAACTGAGAAATTAGTTCCAGTAATGCATCTATCTGACCAGAATTGGTACGTGTTAGTGCCAGTCTCTTTTTGGGATGTAAGTTGACTTTGCTGGATGGTATTTAGGGGCAGGAGGAAAAAGTGGAGAAGGAGATGCAGCAGAGGAGTAGTAAACCTTACAATTTGTAACTCTTTTAGTTTAGGCAAACACAGAGGCCAATGCAAAAGCAATCAAACAACCTCTTCCTTAAAAAAAAAAAAAGAAAAAAAAAAAAGGAGATGCTCTGTGCCAATTTAGAATACATTGTAAACATTTGGGATGATATTCTGCTTGCATCACTTTATACAAGTTGGACTTACATCTGAGCTAGAAGTCAAAAATCCCTTTCCCATCAGTGGAGAGAAAAAGCACGTTTAATATGTAATTTATTTAATCCTAAATTAGAAATCTAAAACCCCTTACAGGACTCAGGTGACTAGTTCAGATGCAGACATCTAAGGCTAAGTGAGAAGTATTCCATTCTTTGCCAGTGTAAGTCTGCCCTTACTGTGCTGTGGATCAGGAGGAGGAAGATGAGTGGGGAGAAGAGAAGTTTCTTTATTTCAGACTCGAGTTCAGGAGGCACAATATTCATGATTTTGTTTTCGTGAGAATGTTACATTGGGAGATGGATCACTATAACTTCTTTAGCTTAACAGAATCATAGTTGAGTGTATTGACTCTTGAAAGAAGGAGATGGCCTGAAGAGAAATATAAAAGCAGCATGGAAATTTCTAATGAGAGATCTTGGACTGGAAACAGCAGTGCTCAGAATGTGGTTTCACACAGTGAGAAGTTGCTCTGCTGGCATCAAAACCTAAGCAAGGAGCATCCTCCCAGTTGGACGCAGCGTGGTGCCTACATCCAACTAGTGAACTGTCAATACAGCTGCAACTATACACACCTGCACTTGGGGTGTGCATATGTGAAGAGTGGGGTTCTTTTGCACTGCTGTGTGATTCAGTGGGTTTTAAGGACAGATACACAGAAAGCCAGAGCACCCACACCTTTAGCAGGAGATGTGTAAGGAGGGGAACCAGAGCTCCCAAATGAGAGGTGTGTACTTATAAATACTCACAGGTCCTGTGAGAGAGAGATGTGCGCATGTCACTCTGTTCATATGCATGTGATTAGACCATTTTGGGGAGGTCGTCGTAGGAGGTTGGTTTTGTATGTATGTATAATAAACATTTCATGTGCACTTAAGATTGTTAGTTATTAGCATTTTGTATGCATCTGATATTGTGGTTTACTTGTATTGCTGAATCTTAAATATACAGCTCACTGATTGGTGGTTAATTATGTATTGTTAATAACTGGCTTCAATTCTGATTTTGGTGTAAACTGAGCATAAACTGCAATAACGTTTCATGTTTAGCAGAACTCTGAGACTATTATACTGTTACTGCTGCTGTAGTGTAAGCACCGCTGTGGAGTACAGCACCACAGAAGAGGAAGGACAGAGTTCTGCTGTAAAGTAATAGCAAAGTTAATAGTTAGATGATAAATAAGTTTTTGATTTATGCTAGTCTCTGAAATGCCTACCATTGAAACTTTAAAAAAATTGCCTATATACACAATGAAAATATCAAATAAGGTTCTTAGTTTTGTGTCAGTTTTATACAATAGTTCTTGAGGGATAGAGGAGAATGCTTCTAAAAGTAGGACCTTGATTAAGAAACATATTTCAGAAAAGAAAGGTTGTAGTCCATTCATTATGACTTGAGTAAAAAGAGAAGTAGAATAAGCAGCACTGATGGTAATTAATAATGCACCAAGAACATTTCCTGTGAGACACTCTGCAAAGTGCTGCATTCTGGAGTTTTATGGTGAACAGATTCTTCAAAGACAAAGTCTTGATTAAAACCTTGGAAATAAAAGAGATAACTGAATAATGGTTGGAATCAGTTTTCCTTTGGTTGGAATCAGTTTTCCTTTAGTTAGATGACATAGTTAAGATACGTTTCAGTATTTCTAACCATTTCTAGAGCTTGTATCAAGTTCATAGGCTCTAGTTTTTAAAATGTTATGACAATTTTAATTGACTTAAAGCTTTAAACTTCCCCATTTGAGATACTGTGTGTGAACAGATTTTGATATTAAGAAGCTTTGTTAAAAAACCCCGAAGCTATGTGTACAGTAAGCCAAGGCTGTGATCTGTGTTGAGACTTTTAAAATACGTTGTGGAAATAAGGCATTGTCTTAGCCATAGTTGTGAAGCACAGCTGTGCAATCCTTAAATAATTAATTTTTAGTCATTAAGACACTGTTTGCAAGATTGCATCTTAATTTTCTTCTTCATGTTGCCTCACGCTGCAGTTCTATCATTTCAACTTTAGTTCTTACAAAGGTACTGGTGTGTCTTGAAAAGAACATTTTCCTTTACTTCTAAAGGGAGCAATTGAAATGTGATAGTAAGTAGATTGCATAAAGACTAACTAGCTGGTGGCCTTGGCAACCCTTAAGAAAATTCACATTGTTATGCAAGAAGTAGTTTTTTCTTTTTTTTTTCCTGATCACTCAGATGTAGCATTGCATCAGTGCAGAGCAGTTAAGTAGTATAATCACTGATATTATATGGCAAGAATATATCACGTCTGGACACTGTCAGAGTCCTGTTTGGATTTCTGTATACTGAATGCAGATGGGACATCAGATTTTCAGCTCTGTAGCTCATTTTACTCCATGTACCTCAGGGACAATTTTAAATATAGAAGTGTTTATATGTTGTTATATATGTAATCAGAGATAGGGGTTTTGGCTAGCTCTTCAATGATATAGATTCTTCAATTTTCTCTATGCCATAATGCCTACATCTCTTTCTAATATTAGGCAGGCGTTGTTCTCTGTTTTTATGTACAGAAAATCAGGATTTCCTGAGATACTCCTGCCTATCCATGCTAATATTTGATACGGAGAAGGATCTAATGTTCCTGACAGACAAAATAATTGTCATTAAGGAGTTCTGTGTTGTTGCTTGATATTCTAACACGTTTGTGAAGCTCTTTGAAATCTTGCTAGAAAATACACTAATTTGTACAGCTAAGAATCCCTATCTGTTAGATAATCCTTTTTCATAATGAGTAATCAAATCCAACACACTTTTTCATCTCTTTGTCTTTTTATTTATCCTTTCTACATTCAGGTCATGAACACTATTCAATGAGACCAGCAGCTCAACACAATGAGAAATGGTAAATTTGAAAGGACAGCTTAGGGAAACCAAGCAAATGCTTATGGCTGGGAAAGCTACAAAGTATATGGATTCTTAATTAGTGACTTTGAGAGGCATTAACTGTTCTGTTCTTTTTTGACCACACATAGAAGCCTGCATTTCTAAAACCTTAGAGGGTCATAATTTGTTTGACTAATTGATTTATTGCTATAGTACATCTTCCAAAATCTACATTATTCCTTTTTTACTAATGTCTGATGGTAGTTTACCTTAGCAGAGCAGCACTTATGCAGTTAATTTCAAATTTAGGATTGAATTCTGTAGTGCCAAACCATCACCAGAATATTCTGATACAGCATCTCCCAGTAAACAGTACTAATGTGATGGTTACACTTGTCAGGATAATTACAATTATTCTTTTTTTTTCTTTTTTTTTTTTTTCCTTGATGTTACATGAATTTTAGCATTCATATGAAGTGAAAATTATTTTTATCCTCTTATCTGATCTTACTTGTCTTCCCATTGCACAATGTTTGTTATCAAGATCTCTTCAAATTTTGTCATTAGTATTTCAGTTATGATGTGTTGCAGATATAGCATTTTCTCATTGTGTCATTTTCCTCCCCTGTCTGCATAAATTGATAGCACTGTGAGGTCTCCTTTGGATTTCATAATATTAATAATACAGATTCTCTGGGCGTTTGTGTAGTTTGCTTTGTGTTGTCTCCTTTCCGAAAATAAGTTAATACATAAGCACCTGAAAATGTGGTACTGAGAGGGATAATGATTAGAATTTTTTACTTTTATTTTGTTTGATAGCCTGTGTAATTATTTGTTTGTTTACCAATTTATTTCACATAATCTTGCATACCAACCGATTTAGGCTTTTGGGACCGTTTTTGTGGTTAGAATTTCTAGGTACTTTGGGGGTATTTTTGGAGAAAGGCCGCTTTTCTTGGGGAAGTATGTGAAATGTCAAAAATAACTTTTCCAGCAAACATGTTGTCCCACATTTTGAAAAAGGAGAAAAGTGAATGAAGAAAGGAAGTGATGTCCATAAGAAATGTCTCAATGGAACAAATATTGACCTGGTCAAGAGGAAGTTTTGGGTTAACCTTGTATTCCTACAACTGCTGGATCTTTATTGTCGTTTGGTATTCAAATATTACTTAATGATGAAGTAGCTAAATATTCATCAGTACTGTTACTGGGTTTTAAGAAACTAAGAAATTGACATGTAGAGAATTCCAATCTTACAGTTTTCAAATCAGCTGTTAATTTTGCATGTGCCCATTTGGATGTGCTGACTACAAGATAAACAAGAAAGAATTTGATAGAAAGGTCCTCCACTGAGGATAGAACTTCACATTGTTTTTCTTCAAATGTGCTTAGTACTCAGGTTATTTCAAAAGCAGTAGAAGCTGCAAGTGTCTGCTACATGTGGAGCTGAACAGTACATGTGAACTTGTTTGTCAGCTAGTATTATTGCATGCTTGGGAATGTTTACTACTCACAAGCCATTCCTTTCCTGCACTCATGTAAAATATGCACTTAACAAATAGCTAGTTTTAAAGTCTTGTGTGAAGGAACTGTAACTTCCAGAGCTTGGCCAGCAAGATTCTTAGAGATCCCAGTGCTTTTCATCAGCAGTAAGGTTAGCTAGCCCAGTGATGTTCAGCCTAATAATTTTCTTACTGCCTGTTAGCTTCTCTGATGATGAGCCAGATCTCTGCTGATATAAATACCTGTAGTGGAGCAATTGGCTGTGAGAAAAGCCAGCAACATACAGCTGGCTGTGACAGTGTACAGCAACTGGCTGTGACAAGACTCAGACCTGGGATTCTTTTTTCTTCTAAATTGACGTCATTGCTGGGTACTTTTTAATTGTTTCAGCCCAATTTTTCAACTAAAGAATTATGGGAGAAGGTGCTATGGGTTTCACATATTTATTTTTTTTTCAACAGAGCATTTTTACTCATCAAAGCATTTTATAGTTTTCTTATAACAGTAAATGAAAAAACAATTTCAGCTATTTGAGCTTCCAAAAGAAATGCAGTTTTCTTATGTGAAGACATGTTTTGCTGAAGAGATGTTTTTGATAGAAAACATGTCTATTTTCTAGCAGGAAAATTTGCAATTTGAAAGGTAGGAAGGAGGGAAAAATGTGCTGTAAAATCCATCCAGTTTGAAAGGTGGTGATATAAGCTCTACAAAAACGTAACTTTTAAAATACAGTATGTCCTGCAATGTCATGAGTAGGTGCAAACTTCATTGGCACAAGTAGTGCACATGTGATACAAAATAGGAGGAGGAAGACAGACAAAGGTTTGATGAGTCCTTTCTGCTTATTTCTTTACTTCTCTTCCATTAACCTCTCCAGCTCCTCCCTTGAACATGGTTCTGTAGTGTGACTGTCGGCAATTAGCTTTTTGCTACCAGTGCTTTTCTTGCATTTGTTATATGCCCCAGTACTGGGTTCACTCCAAAATGAACTCTTACCACTGCATTTGAATGTTTATTGAGTATTATCATCACATACATACCCAATCCTGTGTGTCCTACCTCCTTGGAGGCTGCAAGAAGCATTTTTTTTCTTGAAGTTGGTATAATATATAAAAGACGAGAAATTGGAGTCAACTAAAATATAATCTTAAATTCTGGAGGTCTGTAAGTTGAAGATGGAAATCGAGTTAGAAGTTTTTCAAGGCCACGATACCATCAAGCTCAATAAGATACTATCCTGTTCCTTGTCTTGATGAAAGTCTTTCTAATCTGACTCTTTAAAAGTCTGAATCATTTTTCACTCAGTGAATTTGAGAGAAGGTTTAAGAGCAGATACAAATATACCAAGCACTGTGGTACTTTCAGTCTCCACCAACTCTTCCGGCTGTTACCAAAGGGCAATGCAATATTATCTTGAACATAAGCCTGGATGTAGCCTTCCGGAAGTGTAACCCTGGATGTTTTAACCATGTTTTAGCATATAGTGAAATAGCACAGTTATATAGTTTCCTGTTATAGTGCCTATGTTTAATAATTGCCATTACAGTGGAGTAAGGAAGTCAGTTGTGTTCTAGGATTAGCGATTATTCAGCACCTTGGAAGAATGTTTTATCCTCAGTTGATAGTGTATTTAGGATAGTCCATTACTACATCTTTATGAAAAACAAGAGCATTTCATTTTTAGGAAAATTACTTCTTACAGTCACCTGGTATTTGTGTATGGATTTTTTCAGATACATTTAGATATATCCGCTTTCTCACAATAACTGTAGCAACTCCTGCAGGCCCATATTGTGAAGCTTTTTCTTTAAGGAAACAGCATTTTATGTTCCAAAGAACTTCTCGTCTAAGAAGGTCCACTGAATAGACACTGGATGGTTCTCTTCTTCAGTAAGTCAATGAACATCATGGTACATTGTCTTTGATGTTACTTCTGGCATGCAGAATTAAACAAGTCATCCTCTTAGCGGTTGAAATTCATAACTTTACCGCCATTAAGTGTGGATACTACTTTCAGTATCAATTTAATCTTAATTGGAGCACTGGGCTCATAGGCTTACACTGAACCTTTTGCATAAAGGGGAGTTTTGGGGAGTGTGAAGATTTGTTTCAAACAGTGAAATAAGATTTTTTCTTCAGGGCTTTTAATTATAAAAGGTGATGTATGCTTGCCTTGTATAAACTGTTTTTTCTCAATTTTATATTTTTTAAAGAACTTTTGTGGACTTGTGGTTCACTGAATTGCATTTTTTCATAATTTCAAGCATGTGCATTTTCAAACCCGTTCATTAATCACTAACTTCATAGCAGTTTTGCCTGTGAATTGAATCTGCTGAGTGACAGTATCTTGAATATATAGTTAATGTTTTTCCTATTGCAGTTCTTCAAATTTCAACAGTTTTAATCTTAGTTTATTTCCTAAAGTACAAATAAATCTTTTCCCCATCGTTACATGTAGTTAATGGCATAGTGCTTTTCTCAATATAAACTGTACTTTATCTGTTAAATAAACAAAATCCTTAATACGAACAGGTAAACATAGTCTGATATAACGACAGATGGAACTCAGATGACAAATTGCCCAGCATGAATGTGGATGACACCATTTTTGCAGAAAGCTGAAATGTTTGTACCCTACAGCCAGGGAGTGCTCTTCAGTATTCCATGAGAAATCTCAACTCAGAAAGCAGTTTCTAAGTTTTACATCACTCCAACTCTTTTTTATGGCTTAACTGCTTGGCATAGTAGACAGCATTTCCATTTTTCCTGTTTACTTGGATATCTTTCTAAAAGATTCAAACACAAGTTCTGAGCTCAACTCAAAAGACACTGGGGTGGCTCACTGAACTGCCTTAAGGAAAAGGTCTGATGATAGTAGTTCCCTTCGGTCAGGAAACCTGTCTTCTGTTTTGCACAGAGTAAACACAGACCTTGTTCTCTTGGTATGAGTTATTTTGACATTCAGGGCCTGGACTCACAGAAGTATTAGTTTGACTGGGTTTATGGATCATAAAAGCCAAAGAGTTAATTTGTACCTTTGGTCACCTTCATATCGTATAATGTGGATGAGTTAGATTTAAATTAATCGGCTCTTTTTAATTGAAAGGCATACAAATAAAGAATTTTTTTTTTCAGAGTGTGTGTCTAGACTCTCTTCTCAGGGCAATTTCAGCATTGTCCTGAAGACCACGCTCACAGGGTATGCAGGAACCTGACTACAAATACTACTTCAGTTGTGAAAGCCCAGTGGGATCTGTGTGTCCAGAAGGCCCAGTGGATTAACACATTGCCAGTCCAGGTCAGCATTTCCGTACCGCCTTTAATGTTTCTCTTCCTAAGCAAGCTTCTGAGAGCCTCACTGAAAGCAGGCTAGTGCTGCGTGGGCTGCATCAGTCAAGGTCTGCAGAAGAAAAAGCAAAATCATATCTGCACTCCCCAAGCCATTCTCTGCCCTGGTGGAAGTCAGCACAATAAAGCTGGCACTTGGGTGTTCCAGAGATTACCTGGCAGAAAGGTGAAAGACAGAAAAAAGAACAAATGAAGTTAGGATACCTGTACACTGGCTGCAATTCCTTCCAATATCCTCATTCTTTCTATCATTTTCCATAGGGAGAAAATGACTTGGAGGTTAGTGACATAACATATGGGGCTTCTGAGCCATTATCACTCTCTGGGAAGATTCCAGAGCTCTTTTCTCTTCTCTTTGAGAGTGCGGCATAGCAGCTAGATAGGAAACTAAACCCAGAAGTCAGTCATCCTTGATGGAACAGAAAGCTGCTGAAGAGACTATAAAACAAAAGTAGGCATAGCTGCTGACTGCTGAGATAATTTATCCTGTATATTCAGTTTTGTTCCACCTTTGGAAATGAGAAAAAGCTGACATTTAAATTGTTGAAATAAATTAATTGTTGGAGTAAAGCTGGCAAAGAAATGTGGTCATGCCTTCTTTTTGTCCTGTGGAAAGCTGAAATCTTTCAGGGAAGCCTTTCCTGAGATTCCAGCCCTAGGGAATAAGGTCTTGGCATTTTGTTCACGGCCAAAGGTAATGAACTGAAAACACAAATAAATAATGTTGTTTAGGAAAACTATGCAGCTGTGATACCCCTGAGACACTGCCTCAGGGAATGTAATTCTTTTTTTGAAAAGTTAAGGAGTACTGCAGTACTTTCAGATCTTTTAAACAAATGCAGTTGACCATACGATGGTGCAGTACAGGACATCTCAAGGATTTTTGATTGTGTGCAGTGATTTTAAACCTTGGACTTCTTCCTAAAAGTGAAGGAACTGGACTTGGTGACTTTACAGAGGTTAATTGCCCTTCATGGTGGATTGTTAAAATTTGATCTACAAAAACTTTTTTCTTCTAAAAATATATGAAAATTGTCAATATACAAAAAATGGAATAAAAGTAGATGTCTACATAAATGTAAGAAGGAAGCAGATTAAATAGCCATTGATCTTAGAAGCATTAATATATGCAAGAAAAAGCTATGCAAACCAAACCAGAAAGTAAATAATGGAGGATTACGGAGGAAAACAAAGGAACATGATATGAGAATGCAGTAATTCTACTGTTGTTTTGTATCATCTAAGATAACTTCTCATTTTCTTTTCTACTGAAAGTACCATATGTTGATAGCATTTTAATAAAGGGATTGTTTCTTTTTTGTTTTCATGAAGAAATAGAGTAGGATTTTCTGTGATTAAAAGCAGCTGACGGAGATCTATGCTTAAGAGATGGGAGCAGGGTGATGAGCAATATGTGATAAGAGCAGCATTCATCAGCAGGAGAACTCAGGAGAAGCTTTGGCTGGTGTAAGACATACCTTCACTGTGTATACCTGACACGGACTTTGACATCACCACTGCAGGAAATGAATCTTACCCAGTTTTGGGAGTGTGTTGAACCTCACACAGCTGCGATGACAGGTAAGAGTCCAAGTTCTGGTGTAACGCTGTCTGTAAGTTGTGTACTTCCATGGGAAAGATTCATGTGAGGTCACCGCAGTGGTAGGGATCTGCTAGCACCTGTCCCCAGCTGTCTCCAAGGGCTGTGCCCTGACTGCACACACGTGGCTAGGGGCAGAAGCTATTAAGAGCCTCATAACATGTGTGTAGCTTTGCTGTGAAGACCTGGCACCTGTCCTTTCTTAAATAAGTAGCAATCTCACAGTTGCTTTGGGGGACTTGGGAGGACAGCTCAGCTGACCCTCTAAAGCAGTAAGCATTCTGCTAGCCTTGAGACCGACCGTGTGAAAGGACCTCGAGTCCACAACCTATTGAGGATGGCCTTTCTGCTGGATACTTGGAAGAAGTGGTTTGTACCTCCTGAGTGATGTGCACCTCTCCCAGAGGCAGGCACCAGCCTGGCTTGTGGGGACAGAAGGATGAGAATGGGAATGGAGTTCTTAATGTCTTAATGTCTTTTGCAAACACATCTAGCTTTATAGTAATACCCAGTTCTGATTGATTAGGGCTTGATGTTTTCAACTAAGGGCATTGATTAATATTTGTGGAGCTTATTAGAAGCATGATCATACAACCGCATGCGTATCCTATCAAGGCGTGCAATGTAACTTGCAATGCAATTAGCTGTGGGGCAGTGAAGATTAGGCAGTATAGGATCTTTCTTCCAAATTGTAGGCTGCTGTTTATTATTTCTGGGAGTGCAGTTCTCTCTCCTCAGTCTGATTCATTCTGAGTCATACAAAACACGTCCTCATTGAAATGGGGTGCACAGCAGCAAGGGCTGTCATGCTAGTTCTGCACCATTAGGTAATTGTTTGAGTCTTTTCTAGTGGAGATGTCTGTTACACAGCAGTACAAAAAGACTAGGAGAATGTGGGCGTCTGGTAGGAGGATTCAAAGTTAGAGGAAAAATACCTATTAGAAAAACTTCAGCTTGAGCTTGCTTATTAGAAACTCAGTAATATTCCCATTTAAAAATATTTGTAGAATGTAATTTGAGATATGGAAGTGATTGTTCATATGCAGAACTAATCCTCTTTATTACAGTGAAAAAGGACCATGAAGATTCATCTGTTTGCAGGTAGATTTGGGGCACAATGTGGTATTGGATCAGTTCTTTTGACAGGCATTAGTGAAATGGTATTTAAAGTGTGTCTCAGAAATCAGAAAGTGGGCTGTTAATAGTCTTGGTGATGTTTATAACTCATCACTCTTATTGATAACAGCACAGCAACTTTTATGCATTGTTTTAATCTTTTAGTTTCATTTGGTAAGAAATTTAATAGGGCATATTCTGATTTACAACCAGGGTTACCTTCCTTGTTATGAAAGGTAGAGTTTGAACAAGATAGTACTACAGTAAATGTATTTTAAATTTATTTTCTCATCTACTGACTAAAATTCCAAAGCTGTTTACTTGGAAATAGGCAGCCGACTCCTCCACTGCTTGGAGAGATATCAGATTAAAGAAAACAGCCATCAAGGACAGCACATCAGAAATGACGTCTGCAGTCACAAAGGGAGGTATTTATGCAGGGATGAGGCACTTCCCTCCCCCATGCTGTGAGCAAGTCAAGACCAATCATTATGGATAGCTGAAAAATCACCTCGTCCCTCATCTTGCTGATGGGAAAAGAAGAAAAAGTCTCAATGGTTGATTGGGAGTAAGAAGTAGAGTAAAACAGAATGCTTGACATGAAATATGCTTTATTTTTGAAGTGTTGATTGAAGAACAGTTGATTTGATTTGCTTTGGTAGCAGCAGGGACTTGTATTAGATAGAAACATGAACAGAACTGCATCAACAAGAAGAAAGGACAGTTACAGTGTTGGTGCAAAAAAGGCAGAACACAACACTATTAAAGAAAATATTTAAAATAAAAGTAAATAATATTATTGTTTTTCCTTTCTTGCAAGTAAGGTACTATATAAAGATAAAATGTGTGAGTCTATTGTTTTACATGTAATACATCTCTTATTTATTTTAAATTCCTTTTTGCTTTGAGATACCTTCCACGGCTATGAATTATGAGAGTGTCTTTTTTAACTGTGTAGCTTTCGGTAAAATCCATTATCAGTTCTTAGTTTGAATTCAGTTCACATCGTCTTCTCATAGGCTATAAAGAGGTTCAATCTGTTCCAGAACAGTAATCACAGTCCATTAAACTCTGTTCCCTGTAGTCTTTGTTCCCAGTTACATGTGATGCTGTAATTGCGTGTGTGTGAGAGGGAAAAAAACCTTTAGTCAGCCTTGCAAAATTGTCTTGAAGATTTACCAGTCCAGGCAACACATATGCTTGCCTGCCCTTTAGAGTGATAATAATTTCCCTGGAAAATTTGAAAGCGTTTCACTTGCCCAATTAAAAAACCAGAAAAGCACCCCCCAGCTGCCTCCCCAAACCAACCCCATCCTGGAGGAGTAGATTTTTGCAAATCTTTATCTCAAAGAAGTATTCCTATGTTAACTCATTAGCGTTCTTGATCACCAGATTAATCTGCATGCCATGAAGAGAAGCCAGAAAAATACAGCCTTTCATATTAGCTGCAGAGATAATGGAGTTAAGGATCTAAAAGGTCGTCTCTGTAGATTGAAGGCCTGATA
Source organism: Rynchops niger (assembly GCA_013400035.1). Classification (NCBI taxonomy): domain Eukaryota; kingdom Metazoa; phylum Chordata; class Aves; order Charadriiformes; family Laridae; genus Rynchops; species Rynchops niger. Next base: position 200,428 of record VXBH01000313.1, read on the forward strand.
TTTTTCTGCTACATCAAACCTGTTTTGAACAGCTTTAAAACCATTGATTTCAGCGGGGCAGATCAGAAATCTGGTGTAAGATCGTAAGTGTATTGACAGATTTAAGTCAAATAATAAATACAGTAATAAAGGATGTTAGATTAAAGCTGAAGCCCTATGTGGTTTTCAATGTGTTTTCAGTGTAGAGGGGTGAAGCGTCTCAAAAACAGATGTCAGCTGAGCAGCCTGTCTGATCATAGTAGTTGAGAGAGCTGCAGAAGAAGTATATTTTTACTGGTTTTCCATGCCCTTTCTACTGTTAACTACGCTATTCTCAGGATAGTGGAGTATACTGTGGAGAGCTGCAGAGAAGCTAGGGTATTTTGCTTTTTATTTAACTGTGTAAGATAAATCTGTTCAAATGAAGAATACTGAAAGAATGAGTTTCATCAGAAATGCTGATCTGATTACCATTTTAGCCCCAGCTTATTCATATATTTGACCTGAAATGAGTGAGTGGGTTAGCTTGGTTTCAATGGGCTGGTCCCATAGAGTTCAAGTCTTTAATTGTTTTACTGAAATAACACCAATGTGTTCTATAGTTAATAGGCTTAGTCTAATAGTGTCAGAGCTATAATGAGCTCCACATCTTGCATAATATGGCTTGAGGTCTTTGGTCTTTTGTGTAGGCTGACTTTTCCACAACCTGCTGGACAGTAAATTTATGCAGTGTTGTTACAACCAGCTTTAACTTCTTGTCTTAACCTGAAAGAGAAAATACTTATGGGTTAGTGGAAAAATAATTGCAGGAAGTTTCAAGAGAGCAAGAACTCTGATGCTGAATGGTAAGGTGCTGGACAAGAGAGAACCCTGGGGCATCCTTTTCCTGCATTAAGCTGCTGGGATTCATGGAAATGTAGCCAGTTCCTTTCAAGGCACCAGGGAGTCCCTGGAATTGGTGTTGGCTTCTGTCTTGAGGAGTATTGGCTATTACAGAATGGAAAGGAGCTCTAAAGATAATATATGGGGAATTGCCATAGGTATTTCTCCTTTTATAAAAACAAGCACAATCAAACTGCAATATGTACCTATTCGTTTCTTCCCAAAATAAATGCTTTTCTGGTGTTTTCTAAAAAGAATGAATACCTGCCAGCAAGCTATTATTCCTGAGGAACCATACAGGTACATGCAGTGTATATGCATGGAGGAAGACAGAAATTTGGTGAAGAAATAGTATTTAAAACAGTATTAAATTCTTTATTCTATAACAAAAGAAAAAAGTCTATTTTATGAAAATATTTTGACAATGTCCTTTTAAAGTAAGCTTTGATTTCAAGGCATTTAATTTGCAGCATGGTTTGACTGTGAAACAGACATAGTAATTATCTGCCCTGTTCTTCCTTTTTTGTATAACAAATTAATTTAATTAGAAATTGGATAGCAACGTGAAACCAACTATACTTGGTGTGTATTTGGGTGAAATGGAAAGGACTGAGAGTGAAGAAAGCATGTGTTACACAGTAGACAGGTGTACTATGTACCGGGGGCTTCATTTATTGGTGCTGGGGTAGTAGTTTAAGAAAGACGAGGGAGACATGGGTTTATATACCATTAGAAAACATGATTCAGATAGATGATCTGAACCCGTATATTAGAGTAATGAATAGGGGATTCGACATGGTCAGTGATCAAAAGAACAGCTTCAAGGGCTATCGTGAGCCATCTTAGCATGGTCTTAGCCTACTATAGATGTGAAATATTTCATATTATTTTCTTGTACAATTAATGAGGTTCAGTCCTAGGCAAAGAGAAAATTCCATTAAATATACATGTTACGTGGATCAGCCATTTTCTCTGTGGAAATGTGATATAGTTAATATAAAGTAGCATACATATGTATACTATATGTAACAAAACACTGGCAACTGAAGGTTAAAGTTGATTTTCATGTAATTTCCATTGAGATGAGCTTCTGATTTTATTTTAGTTTGCATATGAGCCTTCAATAACTATGTATGTATTAAATTTTCAGGTTTGTAGTTTGTAATTTCGGAGAAAAATTGAGGAACAATGCATATGTATGCATTGAATGTGCAAGACACTGCTGTCTGAAATTTAACATAAGTATTCCTTTGTCAAATTGCAAGTGAGCCTTCATAACATGTGTAGTTCCAGAAATACCAGCACAAATACAAAGTTTACACTCCTATTTATTCCTGCCCTAGAGGTAAATCATAGAATGGCTTGGGTTGGAAGGGATCTTACAGATCATCTGGTTCCAACCCCCCTGCCATGGGCAGGGACACCTCCCACTNGGTGGCCGCCTTCTGGACCTGTTCCAACAGGTCCATGTCCTTCTTATGTTGGGGGCCCCAGGGCTGGATGTAGTACTGCAGGTGGGGTCTCATGAGAGCAGAGTAGAGGGTCAGAATCACCTCCCTGAACCTGCTGGCCATGCTTCTGATGCAGCCCAGGATGCGGTTGGCTTTCTGGGCTGCAAGTGCCCATTGCCAGCTCATATTGGGCTTTTCATCCACCAGCACCCCCAAGTCCTTCTCCTCAGGGCTGCTCTCAAGCCATTCTCCACCCAGCCTGTCTTTGTGCTTGGCATTGCCCCGACCCACATACAAACCCTTGCACTTGACCTGGTTGAACTTCATGAGGTTTGCACAGGCCCACCTCTCAATCCTGTCCAGGTCCCTCTGGATGCCATCCTTTCCCTCCAGTGTGTCAACTGCACCACACAGCCTGGTGTCATTGACAAACTTGCTGAGGCTGCACTCAATCCCACTGTCCATGTCACCAACAAAGGTGTTCAACAATACTGGTTCCAGTATCAACCCTTGAGGAATGCCAGTCATCACTGGTCACCATTTGGACATCGAGCTAATAACACCGGCATAACACTTGGACATCGAGCCATAATACTGACATCTTAGGGATCAAAGCTCCTTTTTAAAAAATACTTTCATTTTATGCTTTAATACACATAATGCATAACAAAACTGCATAATTTGTGAGGAAAATATCATTAAAGGTTATTAATTTTGAAAGGTAAATGTCTGAAAAGCACCCAAATTAGGATTTATTATTAATGTAGTATGTATGTACTAATACTATAGCTGTAGTAGAATAAAATCTCGAATTGTAAGTCCTGTTTCTTAAAACCCTGCAATATAGCAGCATAGCATTTTATTCAATCAATGGAATTACACAGATGTATCAGCTTGTAATACCATGTGCCATTTTATTTGCGCCAAGTAAACTGACTGTCATAGGCACATAGTAAAAGTGTTCCATGTATGGAGAACAGAGTCTGGCTCCTATGATAATATTCCCATTTGTTCAGCGTTTTCAATATATTTTTTGGTAGTGGTACTGTTACCTTTTCTAAAATTGTTCACTGTTTCCTATGTTGCTTATAATTGACCCAGATTTTAATGTTTTGGTCTAGAAGCTTTTTATAGCTTGTTTACTTCAACATTATATTTGTTTTCAGCCATTCTTAGGAATAACGATAGCAAAAAAGTGCTTTCCCTTAACATAAGGGTAAATAAAAGTTCTTTAATCTGACATTCCTATGGCTTTTGAGAGGGTATTGAAATTCTGTGTAAAAGCAGCCTTTCAGTCAAAGATACACTTATTTTGTTCTTATAACATTCGGTTTATATAAATCCATGAAGGATTCTAATTTGCATATGCACAGGTCTTTTAGTATTACTCAACACAAATTGCAAATCCTGGTCTGTCAGGGCATGCTTCAGTTTGACACAGCTTCTCGTGCTGACACGGCCATGCATGATATGTTCAGGCAGAGCAATTACGTCTGCTGCAATCTCTCAGTGATGCTCTCGCCTGCCCTGCAGCATGTTGAGGCTGGGCATTGGAACTAGTGTTCCTCAGCTCTTCCTTAGCTAGGTGTTGGCATCTGCACCATATAGAGCAGTCAGTCTGACAGGTTCCTAAGGAGCGAGGAGCCAAGGGCAATAACACGGATGGCAGGGCAGTCCCTTGCCAGCCGAGGCCCCGTCCCACTGCCCCCAGTGAGGTGAGCAGGGAAGGCCAGGAGATGATAGCCAATTTCAACCAAGAGTCCAGGTCACCATGCAAGTGCATGAGGACAAGGCAGATGCAATGTCAAGCTGGTAAGTCAACCTGCAGGTCATGGTCTGCACCAATGTAGAGAGAGAGGATGGAAAGAATTAGATTTAATTAATTATGGAGACCAAGGGCAAGGACTAAGGGCAACTAGAAATGACAGTGCACTCTGGGACTTGAGTGAGGTTGAAAAAAGTCTGCCTGGATGAGAAGACTTGGACTGTGAGGAGGACCCTGGGTACCAGAGGCATTAAACAAAGAGAATAAGAGCCAGACTCGGTCTGGGGCAAGGACTTATTGAAGGGAATAATGCAAAAGGTCCAAATTTAGAGGTATTGCTTGAAAAATATACATCCATTGAAGAAAATTTGGCTCTGTCTTGTGAAATGGTAGTGAAAAATTCAATTCCTAGGTTCAAATATGGAGATATTTTTGGAACACACTGAGATGCTTAAGAGAATGACTGCCTGTCTGAGGTTACTCTGTGTAAGTGGCATAGGTATGACTTACAGAGTCATAAAATAGTTTAGGATTTCGGATTTTCAGTTTTCTTCCATTAAAATAAGTTTGTGTATGTATTTTCTGTATTAAAATCTCACAAAGGTACCAAAGATGAGATTGCAACTCTCCCACCCCTCAAGAAAAACCCCAAAACAATATGACCTCCACTTTGCAGATAATCTGTACTATAGTCTTTAATACCAGGCTCATGTTCTGTTTTTTCCAGGTAATTGATATTGTGCTGTAGAGGGAGACCTAGGGTTTGTAGGATTCTGCCTCATTTATTGCATGAATTGAAAACTTCACACTGAATGCGGAGAGGGACTGTAGCAAGGGGGTGGAGTATCATGAAAATAAGCTTTACAAAGTTTAGATCGGTTGTATGAACATAGGCATTTGTGATAGTGTAAACTTGCACTTCTTGCACTGTAGATCCTGTGTCATATGACAGCCTTGGGCAGGTAGCTCACGTTTTCTATAGAATAGCACCGGACATCTATATTTAGGCACTTGAATTGAGACCTTAATTTGTGCAAAACACTTAGATATTAAAGTAATGACTATACTGAAAAAAAATCACAGATAATACTGATCTGGACATCAGAGAAATGTTGGAGTGGAATGGTGTAGATTAGATTTAGAACAACGTAGAGAAAACCAAATAGATGATTGCTAAATAAGTATAATCCATTTGGTGTGGAATGGGATAGGTACTGTATATAAGAAACAGGAGAATAGGAATGTAATTGATTATTTTCATACAAATGCTCAGATCAAGTTTGCATAGGCACCATAGACTTCAATTTTCGGTCCTTTGCTTTAGAGGCTTTTACTCTTTCAACAGTTTTCATGTGGAAGCATGCGACAGAAATTAGTGAGAAAATTTTGATTTTTCTCTATTCACAATGAAATCAACAACTGAGTTAAGTACCTCACTTCTGGTGTGACAGAAAGTGATGCTGCTGGCTGAAGTCTGTGCAGTGAAAAAAAACCTCTAATATAGCCTTCAAAAGAGTACATATCTAAATGTCTCAATCCATATTGCAAACCCTCTGATAATTGCTGTAAGGAGAAAACAATGAAAACCATACAAATAACAACATAGAGCCATTTAAGATTAGGAAATACTGCACATGTATAATAGTTGAACTATGCTGTATTGTCAAGAAATGCCATCAAACACATATACAAGGGTTAAAGTTTCATGTTACAAATACTGACCCAGGTAGTCAGCCTTCCTGTTTGTGTTCTGAGCACCTGTGAAAGGTGACTTTGCGTGACACTTATTCTCTCTGTCTCAACTCTCAGGCTGCCCAAGTCCCCATTTACCTTGTGGTCCATCTAAGGATATAATGGGCCATTCCAAGTTGCGTCCAGCTGCGACAGCCACTGTAGATCTGCTGTTGACAGCTAAAAAATACTTTGTTACTGAGGGACATGAACTTTCCAGCCATATACTTTTGACAGACAGACTCTCAAATGCCCTCTTATGTTCCCCTACATTGAAGGAAATTCTGTAACAATAATCATGCCATCTTTACAGCAAGTGAGGTTTGCTACTTTAGCATTCAGGATGATCTTTGGTTCTCTAATGGTGTAATACCCAAAGTCTGATCCATAAAATGTGTCAGAAGCAACAGTTTTGTTTTTCATTGGCAATATGCCACCATTATTTTGGAATTGTAAAAATAAACATGATTTGGTATAAATTGCAAACAAAGTGTTGAGCCTCCAATCTTTCCTTTCTTTCTCCCTCTGTTTCCCCGCCGCCTTATTTCTCACTTATTTTTGGTTGGAAATCAAAAGAAGGGACCAGCATGCTAAAAGCTTTTCTCCCAGCAGTGTGTGTATATACTTGTACGTGTTATGAAAGCCTGCGCTGATTGCAGCAGCAGGAGCCAGCTTCAGGGAACAAAAGCTGTTTTTTCTCCCTGCCGTTTCCTGTTCAGAAATTAATCTTGCATGCCCGTGTGTCCATGCATACACATACACACACACATGCACACACCTTGAAACATAATGGGGGCTGGAATTCACTTCATCAATGTGTTCCCCATAGCTCTGTGTGAGCTAATCTCAATTATAATATATAATCTTTTTTGCTCTTGCAACTTTTATTTTTAATACTCTGATTTTATGTTTCAGTAAACCTAAAAAATATTTTTTGACACAGAACATCATTTATTCTAATACAGCATGTCATTGGTCCTGTCCAGAGAGAAGCTGCATATGCTATTTCTTTTTCAATAAAAGGTGCACTAGATGGGGTTTTCTGTTTGACGGCCCGGAATGAGAAATTTGAAATAGAAGCACCAGGAGTCAGCTCATCAGTTACCAGGGGAAAACTGGGGAAGAACATCAAAATGAGACTTTAGAGATGTGAATTATATCACTTGTGGTAGTGTCCAAATCAAGTGAAAATGTCAAAAATTCTATCTTAAAAGGTTGTGTATAAAAAATTGTAGGTGTGCCAATTATGCCATGAACCTACAGCCATGCTGACATTTTTAACCACTTTAAACCTGTGCTTCTTAAAATAATGTAATGGTGGAAATTGTTATGTTAGCAGAAGACATCAACCTTTATGGACATGTAGATGAAGAACTGAATGCCCATTTCACAAGTGTGCAAATTCAACATGCTTTTTTGTTTGTAGTCTTATTCTATACTCGGGGTGGAAGGCTAAACTTTCAACCAGTAATGGAGAAAAAAACTTAGGAGATTCTTCCTTTGTAGGTACAGAAATCGGTTAAAATATAAAAGTGACAGGAAAGATTTGAGAAAAATAGCCAGTAGTAACTAAAGGACATTGTAATCCAAATTCTGGGCAGGATATTAGTATATTGGTTTCATTTTTGCTTCTCAGTACTAACATATGCAAACCTTTTATGTAAATCTTATTCAGCATTTCTGCTTCCACAAAGACATTCAAGTGATATTTCTTAAATTGCTGAACTATAACAGTGTGTACGCACGGGTTTCTTTCATGACTGAAACTGACATTCCTGTTGTGGTAGAAGAGCTAAAAAGGAAAAAGAAGCTGCAAATACACCAGAAGATTCTTCTTCCTTTAAATTAAAGAAGAAAAGGTCTAGTGAAATTACAGTATCCAAGGTGTTCCTGCTTTCAGCCTTTCATGGGATATTACTGGTTTTTGAAATCCATCCAAAACCTGATTTTTACTGTGTGAAATACATGTACAGTCCTGTCATGCAACTTTCTTTCTTTTTCTAATGGAAGGGAAATGGTAACAGAATGTTAACTAAAGAAAACTCTAATATTAGCGCTGAGAAATGAATTTTTGAAATAAATTTGTGTAGGAATTAATTTGTTAGTTTCCACTTGATTCTCGGATAAAGCTGTCAGCTGCTCTTCAGTCAAATCAATGCTGCAACCCAGTGTCTAATACCTTTCTTGTAAACAGTGGTTGGAAACAGCATTTCTTCTTGAGGTTTAGTTGTCTTCTCAAAATTGGCTTTGTCAGCTTCTGTGATGTATGAAGCCAACTAAGTGATGATTTCTTGGCTGAAGCATTTAAATGAAGTGTAAAATTAATCTTTAGGAAGGTTTTTGTTTATTTTCTAGCATGCTCACATATGTGACCAGTCTTCCATCTGATAATAATTTGAATGCATGAATGAGAAAAATTTAAAGAAGAACATGCTAAGGTTCTGCACTTGCAAAAGCACATCTCATGCTGCGTGTATCAAGTTAATCTCTACCTCCCCTTTATCACCTGCCTTAAATGGAAATTTGCAAAAAATAATCACAATGCAAATTATTTGTATAACTAACTTTGGAAAGAATTTGAACAAATTCTTATATCATGCTGGGGACAGTTCAGCTTAAACATATGCTTAAAGGACCCCAGGCTTTGCTGAATAGGTATCAGAGTTATTCATATACTTAAAGATGTTCCTTGACTGGAATCTTTGTTAGATTTTTGTCACATTTGCCTTTTTTCACAGCTTGTTTATTTAGTTTTGACTTGTGTTTAAAGTAAAGCAGTTCAGGTTAAAAGTCCTTGACAGTGTGGTACTCTAATTAGTATGTTGGGTGATAACTGGGAAATTTTGAAATTACTTGTGAAAGGCAGTATGAAACTTTAGGAATGAAGAGCAAATAAATAATACCATCTGATACTAGAAATACGAGAGTATGGACATAACTGGAGAGTTACCAGGTTGGGAGTGGGATGAAGTTATGATTGTGATTATAACTGTAGCAGAAAAAATCATGTGTAAGTATAATTTTCCCTGTGTTTGGGAGCATGTGTTCCTCAAGAGGGATGGAGCAATTTCTTTTTGTAACGATCTTTTCCTTGAATGTGCCCTGTTTGGCCCAGCAATATTCAGGCCAGTGAAATAATGGGAACTCATCTCTGTATGCAGAAAGTCATTGGACACTCTTATTTAGTAAGTCATCTTTGCCTCAAATAGTCAGTGAAGATAATTGAGCGTATTGGAAACGTGCAATAATTTAACTTAAATATTACATTGGTATTCAGTAATGTAGGTCTAAAAGTGACATTTTATGAGTTTTTTTGACTCTATGCTGAAGAGTTTTTCCAGGTTTATATTTTTCCACTGTAGGTTGGATTTAGAAATGTCTGGCTTAAAACTTTTTAGTGACATACCTGGAATGTTCTTTTGCCATCCAGATGGTAGAAGACTGAAACCAAATTAGGATTCAACTGTTGCTGGTACATTTAATGGAAGAGAAGGGTCAGATCTGGGCTGCAGATCTAAGAGGGAGTCCTGGACAGTCAAGCTTGCTATTCCTCAAGTGAAAGGAAGATATTTATGTCGACTGGGAGGGGTCGTTTTTCTTCTCATCTTTCCCCTAGTACTAGTTGCTGATTCATCTCTCAGTGGTGGCAGCCGTAGTAAAGACTTTTTAGGGCTCTGATAGAGGTAAAGTAGTAGACTATGACAATTTTACTGCCTCTTCTGGACTTGTCAACTCCAAACTTTGTTTATGACTAGCACAAGCCCTGCATTTCAGTCTGGCATCTTATTTGGTCATTTTAGTTTTAATAGTGTACATGTTTTGAATGGCTTTTATCTCATTTTTAACAAAACCATTTGTTGCAGGTTATGCAATATATATACGGACAAATACAAAATGCGTCTTATTTGGAAAGTGCCATTACCTGTTCAGCTAATCTTTTTGAGACTGTAGCACTCAGAGGACTAATTTTGACCTGAGGCTCCCTTTAAAGAAAAAGTAATATGTGCAGGGCCAAAAAATATCCATGTAATGATGTGACTAATAGCCAAAGAATTTGTATTTGTGAAAGTACTTCTATTATCATCCAGTCCTCTGCTGCTATCTGGTCCTACTTCTGACCTGCTCAAACATGTTTCTTATTAATGCTATGGACACCAGTTTTCCAATTCCCAGGATTCTTCTTTGTGCCTCCTGTTAAAGTGCACTAGTAATAGTCTCAAAATTTGAAATATTCAGAAGGAGTATGGCTTCCCCTGGAAATGGGATTATTACAATATCTTATTGACAAGGACCAAAGTATTTACCTCCTGCATAATTAAATTTCTCATTTTTTTTTTCCTTTGGGACGTTCTTGCTGTATTGCAGAGTAACAGGGAAAAGAACATCACTGTAAATTATATTACTTCCTTGAAGTTAAGAAAATGTACCAGTCATATTTTTTTACTATCCTTGTGCTGAGTCACGAGAGAAGATTCATCTAGAAGACAAGAAACCTACTTTATTTTATATTGGTGGGTACTACTTGCTCTTCCCATCATATAACTCATACTGGTGACTAGCTTTTCTGTTTATACCAAGCTTTGTGTTACATACCAATTGCACTTGATTTGCTTGACATATTCTGATTTTAATGGGTCCACATTTTTTTTTGTTTGCTGTAGGTGTCTTCTCCTGATTTATTTTTTTTATTACATATTTAGTCCAGACTAAAAGTTTGGCTGCATTTTTCCTGCTAGCTCTTCCATTCTAACCTCAATGATAATAAAATATGTTTAGGATCTAATTTTTCTGGATCAGTATGAAAACATAGGTGCTTACCAGTGAGGGGTAGCTGCTAAATACTATCAAATATGCTGAAAACCCCCCACAAACCTGATAGCAAGTCTATGAGGAAAAAATCCATGTGCCATGGTTTTCCAGTTCTGCTAGTAGCACATAACTCTCCTGTCTGTGACGTGTCCCACTTCACAATGCCTAGATGTAATTTTTATTCCAGTTTAGAAACAGTATCACAGTTTGTGTTTTGTTTTCCTTTTTACCAAGAAAGTGTATTGTTTGCTTGACTTTTCATGTTACTTGTGTTGATTTTAAGTGTGGTTTTATAGTACGTAGAGTAAAACCAAGTTAAACTGAGTCAATCTGAGGCCCAGGCCTTCATGAAGAATGAGAAACTAAGAAACCATATTTTTAAATTCTGAGGCTGCCACTTCCCTTGGAGGAAAGAATGCGGCAAACCAAATTCCTCCTTCCTGTCACTTAGTTGAAGTAAATGGAGTTCTGCCACAAAATAATTTGGATCAACCTGTCGCAAGGGTCACATGACTTCCCCCCACCCTCCTAAGTTCAAAAATGTGCATATGTAATGGAAATGATGAAGCATCAAAGAAAATAAGCTTTTAATTTAGTCTATATAAATATTGGAGGTTTAAGTTAAAGCAGTAACAATACACTACCTCCTCCATCATGTTTTTCTAATTATTATGTGTTCATGAAAGGTCTAGAGGAAAGCTGACTTGATAAAAAAGATGGATTTCTTCAACGTTTATGTTTTTGGAGTATTCTTTGGAGAGAATTATTTCTGTACTGTGCATTTGAAGATGATGCAGTGTGTTCTGTACCTGGCATTCCACCATCCTGGCCTGTGCCTGAATATCCTGTTATTATGTAATGGCAGAGGTCCTGATTCCCAGCTCACAAGACAGTATATGGTCCAGTTTTCTTCCAGCCAGTCCTTGCATGCAGTCCTCCTTTCATCTCTTCCCATCCCCGGGAGGGAATGGAATGGGACAGGAAGAATCTGATAGGTGATGCATGCCTGAATCTTGTGGTTTGAGGTGGACAAGTTCTACAAGTAGACCAGCAGCACTCAGGAATGCTCACATGTCACATACCTTTGGTATAGCCTACTACCCAATAAAAAATAATGCTTTTGTATTATTCCTTGTCCCATACAGTATGTGCTTGCTATTTCAGTTTTTGTTACCATAGCTCCATATTTTATTGTTCATTATTTTGAAAGTACTATCCTTTTGCATGCTGATGAGCAAATGAGTAATATACTATTATTAGATTGGCTGGAAAAATGTTTTGTGCTTTAAAAAGTGCCAGTCCTTGCATTTAATTTCTATAAACAAAGGAGCATATGCCTTGCAAAGAGACACTTTACAGTCTTGTGCCTGTGTATCATGCCGCATTTTAGATGACTGGCTTATCTTTAAAAAGTATGATGTTAATAAAGCTGGAGAAGTGAAGAGGTATATCAGGTAATGCAGGAGTACTCATAAAAGGACTAATGTGCAGCTAGTAGAGAAACTATATATAATTAACTGGTTGTATCGAATGTTGTGGGTTTTTTCCCCATTGATTCCATTCTTACCATTTACATTCCAGCCCTGCAAGTAATTTGTAAAACTGTTGTAAAAGCAAAATTTAATCCCAGGAGATTTTATGTAGGCCTAGTTTTATGCTTCCAGTTCTGATGGTCTAGTAAACCTGTCTGGAATCTGGCTTGGATGCGGGGGGAAATGAAGGCCACCTGAAGAAAGGCACAGGTCTTTAGAGAGGAAATGGGCCACAGACCTGATTATGCATTCCGTATGAACTGGAGGAAAACCAATGCATATTACTGAAATCAAACTAGGGAAATGTTTATGAGATTTAGTGTATGTATCAGTCTTATAAATAAATCTCAACACTCCCCTAGTTTGCATGACTGTGAGAGCGTCAATGCAATTTTCACTCAGAAAATTGGTTTTGTTAAAATGTAACTGCTACTATTTTTACTGGGCTTTCTCTGATTTTTAATTTTTTTCCAGGTCCTCAATATAGTAAAAATCTTTCAATTTTTTGAGAGTTTAATATTTTAGTGGGGTTTATACTAAGACTGTATTTGGTTAATACTGAAAGAAGGATGTTGATTTTTGTAGCCCGTCAAACTATTAGGGTGCCTTTCACTCTTTAAAGCATCGCTGCCATGATACTAAAAACCACGGCTGTTGGGAAGCTGACATATTAAAACATTATTTGTGCCTATTATTTATATACAATCTTCCTGTGAAAATGTGAGGTTTTAAGTATATAATCTGTTCCTTTCTCTGCATATGTGGTGTCCCTCACTCTTAGATGAAGCCAGTCGCACAGCCTGATTTCCAGTTCTGCAGTGTTTTTCTGGGTTCTGAGCTCTGCAGAACAAGCCAGAGAAGGGAAATGAAAGAGAAATTAGTTCTATAAAATCAGTAAATTCTTCCAGTTTTCTAAAGGTTTCCCTCAAGCTACCATGCCAGCTAGTGTTTACCACTTTTTAGGATACTGTTTGGCGTGATCAACTGTGGCACAGAGAGCAAGTTGTTCCTAATGACAATGGCAGTCTGAGTGACTAGGTGATGACAGGCAGTGCTACCACAGGGAGGCTTAAAAAAATTTTGCTGCATTTAAATGTTCTTGCTTTGGGTGGGAAATTTACCTTTTTGTGAAGGTAATTCTCTCAAAATACAAACATCATGGCTAATAAAGGTGAACAAATCTGCATGGTTTTATATAGCATAAATTAAAGAATAAACCCAAGTCAAACCCAGGTTTTTGAGAGGCATCTTTAAGCATTTCTTAAAAGCATCTGACCTCCCTCAGACAAATGTATCTTTTCAAAATAGTTATTGCAGAGGGGAGCAAGTAAATATTCCATTTCAGTAAGTAATTTTCCTTTTGTCAATTCCATTTCTGCTACCCAATATGTTTGGGCTTCATGTCTGTTGTTAACCATTCTGATTTTGTGTTTGTCATTGCTGGCTTTGTGTCTTTTCTCTTTCTGTGTCACTTATCCTTCTGTACGTTCCCATTGTTCATCTGAGCTTTGTGGTTTCACTTTAGTAAAATATGCAAATATCAGTTCCATGGAAGCTTAAAATGAAGTTGCTGCTTATAACCAGGTTTCTGTGTTACTGTCTGATGATAATTGCCTTTCCAGTTCTTTCCTTTTTGTCTAATGAATTGTATATTTGTGGATAGCAGCTTCCTCAAGAACTGACAAACTCATTTATCTTCTTTTCTATGAATACAGTGGGTGACATTTTGTTAGAAGGGGGTATAAATCTTCAAAGGGTTTTTATAAATTTCTTGTAAATGTACAAAATTATTTTTATTGTCTGTTTATCACGAAGAGACTTTACAAGATGAAATGTTCTGAGGAGTACAATGAGTGAAATCTCCCTGTGGGATGGATGACTAACATCCCAAAAGTAGCCCTCATTAATTGGTAGGCTTTTAACTTACAACCGTGAGAAGACAATATGTGATTTAGAGTCCTACAGGGAAGGATTTTACGTATCTTGGTTTTACAAGGGAAGAGCACCTCTCTCATGCTTAACAGAAGAGACAGAAGACATTGTGTTCACAACACGGGTCACTGCAGTGGCAAAGAAATGCTCACAAGTCAGTTGCAGCCTACACTATTGTGGCCTTTCAAACCTCATATGAAACCTTGTAGTAAAGTCACTGGTTTGGGAAATGAGTTGATCTTTAGAGCATCATACAAACCAAAAGTACAAGAATAGAATTTAGGGAGAAAAAAACCCAGCAGTGCTCTTCCAGGCTTTATCTATTTATGACATCAGAAGAAATCGGTATGCGGACAGAAACAGAAAAATTTTCATAGAATTATATTACTGCTTCTTCCCTGTGGGAACAGGGGTATTGCTTTAGTGAATTATTTAAAGACTTGTCTGGGCTACTACCTCTCGTTCAGCAGCAGACTGAGCAAGGAATATCAGATAGAAAATTCCTTCAATAGGAGTATTTTAGGGGCTTACCCATACTACTTGAGATCACCGTAAGAATTGAAGTAAGAGCTGTAAAAGACTAATTTCAGAAAAAAAACCCACCCCCCAACCTGATCCTGGAACACTAGGTGGCATTCACTAGGCCACTGATATTGACTTCTTCCACCTTCTGATGATTGTGTTTTATTTGTGTAAAAAATGCTATCTTGTTGTTTAGAAAAAATATTTTAATTTGAAAGACATCAGTTTTGAGACTGACTAAGATTAAAGTCTTGGACAAGCGAATGTGAGATGTGTGTATTTAACACTTAAAAGTCAACTTCTTGTGGTGTGTATTTTTTTGGTGTACTGCATAGAATTCTTGTCATATTCAAATTCTGTGACATTACACCATTGCCTTTTTGCTCACCAGTGTTTACTCCTGAATAGCAGCAAGAGCCTAGAAGACATGAAGCAAACTGTGGCTGAACACTATCTGAAGGGGGAAAGGTAGTTCTCAAACCCTTTAATCAACAATAGTTTTTTGCTTCTGCAAAAAGACACTATGTTGATAATAACACATTTCATAACAACTGATAAAGCTGCTAGACTGCCTTTTTGGAAAAGGTGGTAAAAAGTGGTAAAAAGCAGTGATAAGCCAAATTCAGCATCAAGTGGTTTTCAAAGATGCACATCGAAAATTAACACATGCATAATAACCTGGGTATTGTGGAGCCACCTAGGACAACAGAGTGGTCTACATATCCATAGTCTATATAATTATTAGACTTACCAGCAACCTTCAGTATTATTGAGTACTACTATCTGAATATTTACTAAAAGTACAACCCACATACGCTGTGATATCAAAATAAACATGCTTGTCCCTAATCTTTAGCATTGATGTCAACTGGCACGGAGTGACCTGTGTCCATGCTATTGACTTTTCTTACCTGCCAAACCAGGTTAATCACATCCAAACTACCTACTAGGAAAAATCTCTAGCCAGTGCTAGTTCACAAACCTGTTGTTGTTTGTGAAAGTACTAGCTGTCACAGGTCCAGGCACCATTCCAACAACCAAACGGAACAGATGGTCAAATTCCAGCTCCCAGGAACATTGCCTAGTACTGTTTAATTAACTTACATACATACCTGCTCATTCTGTTCAGACTTGAAACATGTCTGGCTTTGACTTTGCTGTTAAAGTGTCGGAGAGACAGAGTTAACTCAGATTATTTAGTCTGTAACTGAGCAACTTCGAGTCTTATCTTCCCATTCTGAACGTTACAAGAGCTATCCTTGCTTGGTGTTTGGCTTATGTTGGACTAGGTGTCTTACGGCAGTGGATATTTTTGAAAACTGTTCAGTATTATTATGTCATCCAGATTTGAAGCTGCACAAGGATTTTTCGGTACCGTTTTGTGACTAGTTCAGAAATGTAGGACTGAAAGCTTTTGCTGGAAAGGGTTGGTTATGATCGGTTTACTGATGAACTTAGAAGAAAAGCCCGAATAGATTGAGCATTAGAGATCGTGCCTTTTCTCATGGCTTTCCTTTCAAGTAAGAGTTCTGCTTTTCTTGACCCAGGAATGCTGCACAATGGCAGACTAGCTTTTTTTCCCCACAAAAATGGTGTTCAGAAACTTAGAAAAGAAAAGCAGGGAAATAACTTTTTGTGATCTTTTGTGGTATTTTTTTCTCCAGTTCACCACCTGGGCTAATAACTGAGAACAGGAGAGTGACTCTGCAACAGCTGCTACTGATGCACACCACTAGCTCATCTCTAATTAGAATAAAAGACTTTCTCAGCAGCAGTAAATCTGTAATAACTTAAAAAATAATAATGAGAGCACAGAAGGAACAAATTTCCTGCTGTGTGCTCTTGCTCGTCTTTTTTTTTTTTTTGAGGTTCTTTGTACACCTCCTGAATTCTTCCACTGTTTAAATAAATGCTTGAAAAAATTATTCTGCTGGCCATTTCATAGCAACAGCTGTTGCCCAGATTTTTCTATTGGTCTTGCATCTCTGCCTCACTATGAGTTAGCACTATGCTTCTGCAAATCTAAGAAATTTAATTTTATATAAAAACTCAGGTACAACGTTTTTTATTTTAAAGGCATTTTGGTACTTAAGAGAAAGCAATTCTGTTACAGCGTTTGAATTGGCAACTTACTGCTGGCAGAAAAACAAGCACACTAGCCATTTTTTTATCATAATGGAGCTGTTACATGTCTTGGCTGAACTAGCCCCCAGAAGAGTTCACTTAGATGCTCCTAATCACAACCTAACTAGCAAAAAATGCAAATGCAAATGCCTAGGATTAAGAAAACTTTTGGACTCCTCTCTCTATTGTGTGTATTTCTGCAGAGGAACATAATTTTGGCTTCTTCAAGGTACCCAGACTTATCTGTACAACCGCTTAATCTTGCAAAGGATACAGTAGTTGACCATAAGTTGTGGTGAGGAGGCACTCCAGGGCATGGACTGTGTCCCACTTTGTGAGTGTGTCACATGCATATGTCATATGCATATTGTATGTACTTAATGACTGTAATAAGGAGCTGACCATGAAGCACTGCCATTAATGAGAAGGAGGGAAAATACTTTTGCCGTATGTGGAAGATGTTAATGATTTATTTACTTTTTTAATTTTTGAGGTAGAAGTAAATCACAAAAATCATAGAAAAACTTTGGTAGCTGTGAAAGGACTTTTTGTGCATGATGAACTGTTGGTTTCTGTTATCTTGTAAGTCAGTCGTTTTAACTTGTCTGCTGCACCCAGTGGACAATGGTTACTCTCGCATCCTTTATCACTTATTAGCATCTTTTCCTTTGAACATGTAACCACTGTTGATTCCACTGCCTTTCCTTTATGTTCTCTCTCCCTGGGATCTAGCCCTATTCTTTGTAAGAAAAAATGCACCATCATTTAATATCATTCACTTTCCTTTACTTGTAAAGGGCTCAAGCAAAATTTCGAGAAGGATCATTATTGAAATGACTGTAGATGACTAACGATTAAAAACTTGCAAGTAAGACAGGTATTTCTGAGATCTACTTTAAGTGATTAACCTTCTGTAAACTATTTTTAATTTTTCAGTATGATAAATGAATCATGGAGTATATACAATTGTATATGTAGATGATGCATTCTGCTAGTTCCAGAAATACGTCATCACTAGCAAATAGGTAAAACTAAATAATTAGCTATTAGCATTTAATTCAGAAGCCCAGCATGAAGTAGTGCTTCCTCATATAGTTGAACATTGTCCCCTCCAAGTGCCCCCTCAGATCCTCAATTTGGTCTGTTGGTCCCAGAAGAGCTGTTTGTTACAGTTTTCCCAATATTCATGATAAATAGATTTAAATAGCTTTCAGGGTATATTATTTGAAATAGAATATGGGTGCAAGAAGATACCTACTCCCTATGCACGACCTGAGCAGTTGATCAGTGTTGTGTGGAGTCCTAGAAAGCAGCTTTTCTTGCCATCTAAGAAGAAAATGGATTTTACGTGCAAATAGTATTTTATGTTTGGGTCAATGTAGCTTCTGTTGCTCCTCTAAACAGATCCCACACTGCTGGCCTTTCTCTAAATCATTGCATAGAGATGTCTAGAGAGCCTGAATTCTGTATGGGATCTGTACATTTTAGTACAAAACAAGGCGGGAAATACTTCTGTTCCTGCAGTTGAAGAGGGGTAAGTTTTTCCTGACTGTACGAACTTGCAGTAAGAAGGAAAAGAAAATATGCTCTAAAGACTTTTTATGCAATCAGAGTAGGAAAAATATGGATGAAAATAAAGAATGAAGTCCATGTTCTAAAGACAAGCAAACACTGATATTCTCATTTCTATATCTTTCTGATTATTTAATCATGTTTGTTGCTTTGTGGAACAGAAGAAAGTGTCTGCCTTCTTTTCCTTAAACTAACCAACTAAAAAGCCAAATATTTTTACATTTCTTTATTCCTTTTGGTCTATGAAAAGAGAAGTCTACTTTGGAAAACATGGGAAAAAGACAATACAGTCAAATGAAATGTTTTTACAAAATTTCAAATTTATATTTTACAGTATCTGTTTGCTGCTGCCAGTGAGGTACATGCTGCCTGAGTACATGTTCAAGTACTTTTGTCATCATTGTAACAGAGGAATCAGCCTTTATTATCCCAGCCGTATTGCTAAAATTACAGCAATATTAGTTTTCAACTTTCAAGTTTTACTTTTTTTTTCCCAAATTGATTTTGAAAATACATGTCCCCAATCTCATGGTTCTTTTAGACATAAAGATTACAAAGAAATTAATTAAGTTGTCACAGAAGTTAATGGTGGAATTCCTACTGACTTCATTTAGGCCTTGATTCTGTCATGTGTTCAGAAAGTCACCAAGGTTGGACCACTGGGGAAATGTGATGCTGTCATTTATTAGAAGCCCAGAAGAAATAATCATAGTCCCTAGTCCTCCAATTTACTGCGTATAGACCGAAGGTTACATCCATGCAGACTCTCAGTGAAGTTAATGGTGTTTCATGCTGGCACAACAATCTGCCCATCTGCTATAATTGCAGGATCGAGACAATGACTTGTAAATTACAACATTGATGGGCCAAACTGAAATGCTAATTCTGCCTTTGAGACTGGGGGAGCACAGTCCCGTCTTTAGCAAGAGAGCTATGCAAGAGGTGTTAGTCCAGGCTATAGACGGTAGTAATGTTTTAGAGGTAAGTGACTATATTCTTGGAAGCGTTCTCACTGCATTATGCGACTACTCTGAGACATCCTAATATTTCAAACCTACTGAATTTATTTAGCCTAATCAATGTATGTAGGATATAATTGATATCTCTCCTGTAGGAGGTAACACAAGAAAGAAATGGCATAATTCTGCACGTCTCTGTTCTGTAGTGACAGCCTGTCATTTCGTGTACTCTGCTAGAGGTTATGAATAGACAATGTATGTAGGCTGAACATAGTTGCTTGGAAACCATCTTTTTTACTTTCTTAAATGTAATTGCCTGTCTTCAGAAAAACATTGATTAGTTTAATTTTTTTTGATGTTGAAGCAATAAATTCGCCTTTAACTCCTCTGAGTATCTCAATAAATAGAGGGGAGGCTATCTGAAATTTCAAGCTATTAATTTTCTTGGACTTTTTAAGGCAAGTCACCTAATAAATGTTAGTGTGGACATTATCATAATCACATTTATTTTTTCACTCAAGGAAGAGATTATATATAATATACAGTAAACTTTGAAATTATTATACTCTGGATTATTTTTGTGATACAGGAGTGAAAGATTTGCAAATTTGCCACTCTTCCATTTAAAAATCAAGTTTGTTCACTAGTTAACTACATGAATATTATCATGACTGTAAAGCCACAGACAGATTTGCACCCTACTGATAAATTGTTTTGCTATTCCAGGTTAAAAAACTTGGAAGTAAACTCTGAAAAATTTGAGGAAAGACTGCTTAAGTCTATGGAGAATATGTTAAAAGCCCTAAGATGATACTTCCAAAGTATAAATTCATTTGGGTATGAAAGTAATTTGGTCCATTCCACAGAACACGTAGGAATAAACGGTGGGACATGAAGCACAATAATTTTAACAGGATGCAGAAAACAGACTTCAGTAAAACTCTACCAGTTTGCATCAGCTAAAGACTGCAATTTGAATATTTAAAAAATATTGTTCATTACATGGAAATTAGTGGAAATATTTTATGTTTTGATTTGTTTTGTTTTTTAATATCAGTGCAAACCAACTTTCTACATAGAATTCTGCTAAGTAAGCAGTAGCTAAAAATAAAACGCTAAAGAATATTTTACTTTTAAAACAGCTTAGAGAAATCCCCAGTGCTTGGATCTCTTCCAATGGCTCATTTGGGGGTTCATACGTTTGACAGAAAGAATCTTTTTCTTTTTACTAAACAGCTTCATCAAAGTGTGAACCATTGAATTTATAACATCTCATTGATCACCACGAAGGTATTGTGAATAAAAATAAGTCTGTGTCAGAGACCAATAAATTGTTCTGCTGCTCTTTGCTCCTGACTACTTATAGTTTGGATATTTCTTCTTTGACATTTCTGTTGTTGTGAGTCTATTACCTTATTATTTCCTGATTTTAAGTGCTCCTACCCACTAATCAGCTGATGAAATCTTAAAAGATGAAAGGAAGGCAAAATTTTATGTCATCCCACAGAGTATAAGCCACATTTGCAGGCAATTTTTATCGACTTTTATTACCATTGTGCCTAGGAGTCACCATTTAGGACTGCAAATAGCGGCAGTTGTTCCTAACATTTTAGTATTGGTCATGACACATCTGTGAGCGTCCAGATTTCAAAGGATTTCTACAGATTGTCCTAGAAGATCATTATACTCAAAATTGCTCTTGTCCTATAGGGATAACTCAAGGACTGTGTAGGGACTGATTAGGAGGCAGAGAAAAATGTTATCTTGAAATGGATATATATGCTTATGCAGTATGCAGGGTAAAGTTACCAGAAAACACACTACAAAATTGTGGTGTTTTGGGAAAAAGTTCCTAGGGTATCCAGAACGTTAGGCTGCAAAAATGCATCTGTACCTCATCAGCTGTCCCTGACATAATATACATTCTGTGGCAATAAAGAATCTTTCAGACCAGGTAGACTGAAGATTCAAAACTTCTGAATCAAACAGCCATATATTAGCACTTTTCGCAAAGTGCATACCAGTTCTGCAGAATGTGCCTCAGAACATTTTGTCTGATCTCTAGAGTATTTTCCAGCTCTTCTCACAGAGATCGTTTGGATGGACTTTGCAATTCTAGCAAGATACAGTGTTGGTTTTGAAAATGGTGATGAAAAGGACCTCACCATTGTGTTAAATGTGATAGCTATTACCTATAATTTCCCTATTAAAGTGGTATTGGCATATGGATTATTATTATTTTTGGAATTTGATATCTAACTGAACACTTAAATTATGGTTGTATAAACATCTGATCTTTCCTTTTCAATTACATACTCTAGTCTAGGATTTATTATAAAGCTGAGAGACTGGGTTTGATAGTATTCGTGGCCATGCTACAGGACCACTTCTGTTAATATCCACTTGAATTCCATACTTTAATTTTCTTAGGAGGCTGTATCTCAAAGGTTTGCCATTCATCTTTATGAACATGAAAAGTATAAATCATTTGAGAATTCTGCCTGTTTTCTCATCAGTTTGGTCAGTCTCTGTCTGTATAGTTACAAGGATAAATTTACACGCCTTTGCTTGAAAGGGAAAAAAAAATATATCTCAAACCTACAGTATAAAACATTGCTGGAAGCCTGGACTATAAAATGTTGCTGAGCTGATTGTGACAATTAGAAATGTTGAAAGAAATCACCTCTCATAAACAATTTCATTATGCTTGCAAAAAATATTTTATAGGTAGAGAGAGTACAGAGAGTAGTCACATTCTGCTCTGATAAGTTTCTCTACAATACCTTACAAATACTTAAATGTTTAGGGCATTTGCTGGGCTATATTGTTTATTGGTTTCGTAAGTGAAAAAACAGTGGCATTTTCCCTGATATATCTGACAGTAAGATGGGTGTATTTAGCTTGCTGCTTGCATATTTATTTTCTATCTGTAGCTTGTCTTTTAAAATAATTACGTAGGCTAGTGAGTGAGCTGTTATCAGAAGTCCAAATTGTGTCACGGATGCTATGACTCAGAAGTGTTGTTAATAGTAATTCCAGGAATTTCACGTCTCTTCCTTTAGGTATGTCTTACTGATGTAGACTTTTGTTGTGTTTTTATATGACAGATCATTCCTCAATGTCCAACTTCCTTTTGTGCCTGTTGATACTTACTGTGGCCTAGAGCCTGTAAACAGTATGTTGCTGGTATGAGGCAGACCTTAATTTGCTCTAGCCATTTACAGGCAAATTACTACAATATATAAGTTTCCTTTGATGAGAAAGACTACAGCTTTGATGACCGAATCAGGCAATGATTGTCAGCTTCCATACTGGTCTATTGGAGCCGTTGCAGGGACATGGCAATTTATGGCACATGGCTGGCTCATACTCATGTCTAATTTGTAGCCCCCCACCAGTCATGTATTTACGTCTGTTTCTGAAGACATGTATTTCAAGAAGTCTTGTCTGTCCAGGTTGTTTTCCCAGTATTGTTTGGAGAATAATATTATAATTAAAGATACGTTTCTGCCAGTAAAACTCCCTAATGTGGATACTTTATTCTGGAACAGGAGTGGGAATAGGATGATATTCTGTATGTAGCAAGCAGATGCAACAAAAAATGTGTATTTTTGCTGTTGCTTGTGTATATAAGAGGTAAGTTTAAATTTTCTGTGTGTTTTTTAGAATGTGAAGAAGTTCATGTAATACTTCTACAGCACAGTTTTTACTGTCTTTGTGTCAGATATTTTTAATGCATAATCTTCTTACCACTGCTTCACTTATTCCCCCCGAAAATTCTTCCAGGAAAATGGACAAGACTCTTCAGCGATATCGTTATGTCAATCTTTATTTCAAATTATGGAAAGATATTTATTATTTATTGTGTTACTTGAACACAAATCGATTAACACTGATTTATGATTTAAAATCAAAGTCAGTCATATATTCTGTGAGGTGTGTGGTCTTCCAGCATTGTTATTGTCATCCTCTTGTCTCATTATTTTTGAAGTAAATGTGGGAAATGAAAGAAATTAGGACAGATTCCAGCTTAACACTCTTTTGTTCTCTAAAATTTCTGAATATGTAATTAAATCTGTATGTTCCTTTTTGAAAGACATCATTGACAAGTGATGTGCTGAGAAGATGCTAGATACAGAACTAAACACGCATGGCGTAGGGTCTCATGACAAACTGTGTGGATTGTATGTGACAGTATATTGGCCTATTCACTACTATTTAAAAATTTACATATGAGTTATATGTATAAATACCTTTGAGGACCTTGGCCATGCACAATCTGTATTGTCTACAGCAGTGTATACTGGTGCCTTCTTTCTAGAGTTAGTCACAAAGTTTCTTTATTTTTTTTTTATTTCAGTTAGAAGTAACTTTGTGATCTGCTTTGTAGCTTGAAAGCATCTGAAAGAGTTGAGAATCTGTTGAGAATCCACAGAAAGTCATTAGCTTTTGGCATGGGTTCTTGCTTTGTATGCTGATGTTTTATGCCATGGCTTTTTATGTTCGTACTTTACTACGACTTAGAGAACAAAACGTTGTACCCTGTGTTCTTTTTTTTTGTTGTTGTTGTGAAAGCAACGAGAGGGGAATGGTTGAACTTTTTTTTCATCTTTATGCATTCTCATTATGAAGCCTTTTAAGTTCTTTCTTAAGCTCTGGGGATCCTCTGTCTCTAATGGTCCCGTGGGAGGGGCACTTAGTGATGGAATGAAACTTCTGCTTACAATGGAAATGCCTTCTGAAAATCACAACTCTAGTGTGAATTATGTACTTACATAAGAATCCATTTCTCCTTGAGGAGAGATGAGAAACCAGCTACAATTTTTAGTAGTAATTGTATTCTTAAAGGCATTGACACTCCAAGCAGACAATGTCTCTCCTGTAATGAACCACAAAAGAAAGAGGAGCACTTCAGTATTGCCTCCCTTCTTTCCCTACATCTTTAGCTGTAGCACTGTAGCTTTGGAGGTTTTTTTGTTCCTGGTAGATGATACACATATACTGAAAATATATTAAAAAGAAAAAAAG
Source organism: Rynchops niger (assembly GCA_013400035.1). Taxonomy (NCBI): domain Eukaryota; kingdom Metazoa; phylum Chordata; class Aves; order Charadriiformes; family Laridae; genus Rynchops; species Rynchops niger. The sequence continues at coordinate 224,714 of VXBH01000313.1, forward strand.
GTAAAGAAATGTTACAGATAATCTGCACTGTCTGTCAAGATTACATTGTACAGAGCAGAAGAACAGTACATATAATTAAACCTTCCTGTCTTTATCGTTGCTAATTTCGCCTACAAAGATCTCTAGGGGAATTTTTCTTATAATCACAAATATAATCAGCTTCCAACAGGGCTTTATTTCTGCAAACGTCCTCCCAACCCCTACAGAATCTCAGCAGCATTTCTACACCAAAATCAGTAGCCTGAAAAATACCTTTGTAGAGAATAAGAAAGTCTAACTCCTAAATAGATGGTATGATGAAGCAGCTAATGACTTCAAATGGAAGAGCAAAAGGGTTTAGCTTTGTAAACTACATAACCTATAACTCCATCCTTCTAAATATAAAGAATCTTTAAGATTCCTTCTTTCCCGCTGTTCTTATATTTGCTCTCTCTTTTACCTGTGTGCGAGGCGACAGAAGAAATGAAAAAATATGTTGCATCTGCATCTGTGCAAAACCAACAGTTTCATTAGACTTTTTGTGTCAAATTTGCAGGGAATGCTTGAAGGAAAATTAGAATAGCGGATGTTTTCACTTTAAAGATACCTATCATGATTTTTAGTTGTATCCCTGTTCATAAAACCAGCCACATAATGAGCAGATAACGGCTACTATGAAAAGATGGGAGATACTCATGAGATGAAGGTATCCCTGCTTTTGAAGGAAGAACACTGGCTACCTTCTCTTCAGCTGGGTTAGTGGTATTGTGCTGCTTTCTTATTCATAAAACTGTAGTGATTCTAGTTGCATTTCTATGTATAGACTGGTGTATTGTAGGACAAAAGTGTAACCTTGCAGAATAATCTCATTTTTATGAAAATAATAATGGAATTGCCTTTAAGTGCTTCCATGTTAAGTTGTTAAGTTGGAGGAACACAGTATATCTGAGCACAAATATATTCACCATGTGTCAGATACTATGCTAATACTTACAAGGAGAAGAGTGTATAAATAGCCATCGATCTACAGATGACTTATGATCAGACCTTAACATAGAGTGTATAAGGTGAGAACACGTGCAAATGAAATCTTCAACTTCAGCTACAGACTGTGTATGTGGATGAATACGATGGATATGTATTTAGTGATTTTCCCAGCTCACAGGAGTTTCTGATGTATTTAGAGACAGAGTAAGGAATTCCTACTTGCTAGCTGGGTATGATTTCTATCATTCTATCATTCACCTGGCTGAATTTGGAGCAGCTTCCGGGAACAGGACTAGTCAAAATGTCAGGAAATGCAGCCATTGACTGACCCTCCCATCCTAATGCACACGCCTGCCCTTCATTTATAGTTGGCAGGATTCTGCTAGTCTTGGCAGATCAAGGTTCCATGGGCATTGCTGGTTTAGCTTTGAGGCTGCAAAATATCAGTGAGATAAAGAAAGAAATGGAAGCGGAAAAGAAACGGCAAGGGAAAAGATAATGAAAGAGTGAAACATCAGAGAAATGCTCTGCAACGAGGAATTGTAAGATCACTCCAAATTAACCCTTTTTGATTTCCAGCCTATGATCTCATCACTGAATGCATTTTTTTTAGCGTTTAGTTGTTACAATAGATACAATTAAATCCCCTAAGGTTTATTTGCTAAAATGTTTTTAGTGAAAGCTTTTAATTTTTTTTTTATTTGTACTTGTTTTTCTTTGCAAAACTAAATCTATAAGCATGCCTGTTTTCTGTTCTCATACAGTAATAAAATATGTAAATACTAGATATTACTGTTTTGTGTTTTGTTGTTTGTTTTGTTTTTTTTTTGTTTATTTGTTTGTTTGGTTTTTCCCCCCAGATGGTGTGTTGGATAGGTTATTCTTCAGGGCTATTTATTCTTCTTCATTACTTCTCTGCAAACACACGTTACTCTCCTATTTCTAGCACCCCTGATTTTATCAGCCCATTATTAAATGTAACATTCATCTGGTGTTATTTAAAATGTGCAAAGTTCACCACTGAATATTACTGAAATCTTTAAAAGAGTAGAGGCAAATGTTTTTCTTTTCAAAAACTTCTCTGTGGTGATGCTCTATGATTTAGTGCTTTTCTATAGTTTTATTGCTCAATATACACTTGATTGGAAGGACGTAAACATATATTAAAACTTTGTAGAGTTTGTTCTGGAAGGGTGTATATTGGCCCTGAATAACATAACCCCTTCTTTAATTCACTAGCAAATAAGAGGCATAAAGGAAGCAGGCCAGCATCTAGAGCGAATGAAATTGATAGAATATGTCTTAATTTCTCCCTTCCCACAGTTTTCCCCAAAGTAAAATCAGACACCACAGCCAGCTGTGGTGCCCATGGTAATGTGATTGCCAGGTGAGCCCCAATACCAAGAAGGCTAGGAATTGAAAAGGCAGAATATCCGGTGCTACACCTTAATGGAAGGATCAGACTCCTTGACCTTACTGTTGTATAAGGAAGAGCAACCATAGTCATAGACCTGCAGCAAACCAGGTGGAGGCTATCTTTGTGCAGTTAATGGCTAAATGGTTTAGACATTTTATCTATCTAAATACTGTGTGATTGAGCCTGTATCATGATGACTGGATAGGTCTTTGTGCCCAGGAGGATGCATATGGACATATGGTTTTATTGTACAACCTCTCTATTTATTTACTTATTTGTTCCTAAGTTAATGATCCATTGAACAATGCTTTAAATTTTTTGTCTTTTTATTTACATATGTGCAATTAGTCAAAGTCACTCAGGCATTATTATTCTGATTCCAAGATTTCTATCATGTTAGGTTCCATGGGTTACAGGCGGATCTGGGACAGAATAGAAGCAGTTTAAGAGAAGATTAAAACCAGGACTAACCTGAGGAGGGTTCTTCAAATGAGAAATACTTTGTCAGAAATTATTGCTTTTGTGAGGACTGTCACCTGTAGTACAACAGTGACAGAAGCTGTCAAGTATTAAAGAACAGGAAAAAGTATAAGGTCATAAATAGTAACTGTTTGTGAGGTCCAACTTAAAAAACAAATGGAGAAAATGAGAAATTATTGTTATTTGTAGTTCGTGTACAAATAGAATTCCCTATATGCTATTGTGCACTTTACTTTCTTTAAACGTCTCTACTGGTGCTTTTGAGAACAGCTCTTCCTTTCTCTCATACTAGATGTTTTTAATCCTCCCATTATGCCTTTGCAGGAAAAAAATAATCCCTTTATTCCTGTCATAAAAACCAGCAGGTAATTTATGAAGCAAAACTAAATATAGGTTTTATAGACCAAGCCATTCTACATGTACTGCCGGTGTAAACAAAAGTGCTAGAGAGGAACGTTTTGGAATTACCATAACTTTTATGACTTCTATAAAAATTAAAGGAAAAATCATACTTTGGGGGAAAAGTGTTGTGAGGAGAAATTTAGGGTGATTGATTTTCATTGCAATAAACTAAAAATTGGTTATTAAAAAAATAAAGTATAGTTTAGATGGAGAAATACAATTCAATTACAGTTATTGTCTCAGAAAAATGAACAAGTTACCAGGAGACAAAAAGTCTCAAGTTAATACATGAGGCAATACATCAGAATACATCAGCCAATTCACAGAAGTTGCCTGAGAGATGCTTCTGGCCTTTCATGTCTTCCACTGGCAGCTAAGCTATCTTGAACGACCTCTCCTGGTAATTCTCTGCTCTCAGTTGGCTAGAAGAGCATAGATGGACAGTTTGCAAATGTAAACTGATAGGTGTTAACAAGTTAATTCATGATAGCCTGCTTGTAACTTTAGTAACTATTATCTGAAATTATTGTTCGTCACTACAACGGTACTGTTATACAGGAGTTTTGTACACTTTTGTTTTAGCAATACAAAGATGCATTATTTTTATTAGAATTAGAATAGTCTCTAATCATGCACAGCTTGATATCAATGACATAAAAGCAATTACAGTGCAATCATGCAAAATAACATTGCTAGCAGTTTTCACTTACAGTTTTCTAAGTAACTGCATTCCAAAAAGTCAAGTATTTATTAATGCTGTCATTAGACCAATGGTATACTGTATTGCTTTCTTCCCTTTAGTGCATCTATAAGTCTTAAAAAAGAGACCATGATAATTTTATTGCCTGGTTTCTTGATGTGCCTTTTAAATCAAATAATGTCATCAAAAGCTAATTTCTGTGGCTCTAGACTGATATTACTTTTGTCTTATTTAATTACATTTCATATATTGCAATCCCCTGAACTGACTTCTGTCTCAACAACAGTAGTTATACTGGAGCTTCCAGTTTTGTAAACATATATTTCTAATGGAATATCTGGATTATGTACCTACTCAAAATAAAAGGAAAATGGAAAGATTTTTGACTGAACTGTGATTCAACAGAAACCAGCAGTACAGTTTTTGAGATTCATGTCACGTATTTTTAATTTAAGATGTTAACATTTAAAATATGTGCTTCGTCTTGTGTGTTTAGCCTATATAGGTGTAAAGAAGATGATAACAGGAGTGAGTTGGAGGGATTCTCTAGTCTGCTGTGCACGGCCTATCACTACAGCTGCCTTGCCGTTATGTCTAGCACTGCCTCTCACTACAAGCGCATCTAACAGAGTATTGATGAGATCCTACCATGATGTGGCCAAGGCTGTAACAGGCAGACACTAACAAAAGCTAAATATCAACAAATTCAGAATGAGAGGTGGCATAGCATTTGCTATTGGGTTTAGGGGTATTTTAGGAAACATATTCTAGGAAAACATTTATGATTGTGTCAAACATAGAAGACATGGATTTACCAGAGATACTACTTCACTAATTAGCTACAATAAAGCAGCTAGCTAGTTGTGCTCAAGTTTATCACAGCTTTGCAAGGACCCTCAGACTCACTGGTTTAATTCAGTGCCATTCCATGTAATGGAAAGGCATATCCCCTTGGCCTGAAATACATGTAAATTGGTAGACTAATTTTGAGAAAAATTTACTTAGAGTAGTCATGACCCTTAATGCAACCCATCGTCCTCTCCTTTCTTTTTCCCATGACTTTCTTTTACCTCAATCAGTGTTTTCCTTCATCAGAAGTGACAATAACCAGTGAACACTCCAGATGGGAGATATAAGAAATCACCTCTGATTTGGCACATAACTGCTGTTTTCTCATTGATAGGTATCATTCTTTTCTGGCCATGAAGGAGACATATTCTCCACCTTACTTTTTGAAAGATTTTTTTGGAACACATTTTACCCTTTCTTATTTTATACTTAGTGAACTACTGAAAGATTGCATGACAGAATATCAGAGTTCTTGGAGGGAGAAAAGTAACATTTAATGTTTTAGAACATTGACTCTAATGATATGTCCAAGAAGGTTTATAGTAAGACTATTTACTCTTTGTTCACGTATTTTTTTCTATATTAATCTCACACTTCAAGACTCATAACAAGAAACATTTTCTTTTTCTCTTAGTGAGTACATACGTATATGTATGTTGTTAGTTGAATAATCTATGGATAGCTGGTTGATGTGTGGTCCGTGTATGTTCATGGCTAATCAACCAGATGAGATCAGCCAGAAATTCCTTCCACTCCCATCTCACCAGCAACAGCCATTAACCTACTTTTGTTTCCCACTGTAATATGGAACATGAGCCACTTTTTAGAAGTATTAGACATGTTTTTCTTCCAAACATTCTCAATCATGGGATGTAGGTATTGGAAACAGCATCTTCATTCTTCATCTGGAACATTATAGTTTTTCTACAGTTCTTAAGTTTGTTGTAAGGTGTGGGAATCATTTTGCTAAGCTGGGTTTGTGGAGTAAATGATCTTTAGGTCTTACAAAAATAAATACCCATTTTCTGCTTGTCTGCATTCTCAGGGCTTGCTGATATAAGGTGTAATTTAAGTCTGCATGACCTTTTTCCTCATTAACCAATGCTTATTTATTTGGATTTAATGCTTACTCGCTACATGCTATGTTGGGAAGGAAACACTTTAGCTCTTATTTTCTTACTAGATTCCTAAGAGTTTGGTTAAGACCTCTACATGTTAGGGCTATATCCTGTCAAAATGATACACAATAACATTTCATTTCTAATTGTTCTCAATTTCATTTGACAACTTGACACTCAGGATTTCCTTCAGACACAGCTAATAGACTTAGTGCTGCCAAATAAAATGCTATTGTCTCAGAGATCTGCATATCACTATAACTAATACAAATCACTTCAGAAGCAAAAGGAATTTTTCTAGTTAGTTTAATTAATAAATTGGTTGTCTGTATTGTTTTATTTTCAACTTTTAAATAAGTTGTTACGTGTTCTTGAATAGTGGAGATATAGGGCTTAGTTTTTAAATTTTTTTTGGTCAGTTTCACGTGTCAGTTACCAGCATGGAATGGAATCACCATAAATATTAGCTATGAGTAGTGGTTCAGATTTCCAGACCAGACATCTGATTTGTCTTTTGCAGGTGATGATTCCTTCTTCTGGTTGATGATATTACTAGTTTGGGGGTAGAAAGTTTGTTGCTGCTTTACAACAGTTACAGCAGTTTGCATCTCTTATTGTACAGTCAAAATGAACATAAAAAAAAAAAAAGGGTCTAATTTCTGTGAAAGAACATGCTTTGGTAAACTCATGTTAATAACTAAGATGAAATAGGCAGTATTTTGAGTGCTGATATTTCCCCAAATCATCACTTGCCTGTGAAGAATTGTGTTGCAAACTCATTCACTCGCCCTGCTCTGAGTCACTTAGCCTTCCATATGTGAAAACTTGTCAAGATATCTGGGACACTGTTGGTGTTGGCACCACTTGTCTGAGGTTTCTTATTTCCTACAATATGATTCCATGCTAGGTGATAGAACACTTCAGGATAAACGGTGTGTTCGAAGTTAAAATAAGAAAACACACTTTAGTGTTAAATTGACTTGCCTTTCCTGAATTATAAAGCAACACTGAATAAGGCATATTCAATCTTTAGTTCCAAGTGAGCCCAAGGAAGAACTAATTAAAATACAAATGTGGTAGTATAAGAGGGTCTGACACTGTGGATACATTTCTGGTATGCATCATAATACAGGGTACCGAAGCTTTGAAAGAGCTTTGAGGAGTAAAATAGTACAGTGCCAGTGGTGTATTCTACACTACCACGACTAGCTTGTTGGGTGCTCGCTGTGCTATCATTACACTACTTCTCAGTGAGGAATGTGGACATACACTTTTTTCAGGAAATAAGCAGAGCCCCAGAGACCTTTCATTCTTACTACAGAGGTGCATTTTTCTTGTTAGTTCATATGGGCAAATGTTATTGTTATTACTATTAAATATCATAATTCTATAGCTATGTGAACTTGTCTGTTGTTAACTCAGCACTACAGTCATACATTATTATTATTGTTATAAAAATGACTCATGGAACTGTGGAAATAACATTACAGAATAAGTGCTCTTTCCCAGACTTACTGTTACTCATTCTCTTATGTAAGGAACTTACAGCCTCTGATAAGCCCTGAAAAAGATGATATTCTGATCTCAGTTTCTGTAAATTTGGGCTTCACATAAAATCACAGGCGTATTTTCCTCTCTTCAAGGCGTCTGGCAACTAAAATAAACCCCACATGTAATTCTAGTAATGGCCATCAAAAATTATGTGACACAGGAGAAAAAAAGCAATTTCGTGAAAATCAAAAACAATACACATATTAAACCACTTACAGACAATTTTGATTAAACTATTGACAGACTTTTGCATATTACCAATGCTCTGTCTTGTTTACTGACCTGGCTATCAGGTAGACACTGTAGAATTCTGGAAACCTCTTGCTTGGTTGACTCTTTCAAATATAAACAAAAGCTGTCTCAAAGATTCACTTACATGGCAGAATTGGTCACGAACCTTGGCTCCTTTGAAAGACCTGACGGTGTTCTGATCTGGCTGAAAGATTGGTGTTCTGTTTTATTCTCCCTATGACAAGTCTGTAGTACCTTTAATACATCTTCGCCAGCTTGATGCGGCTTCAACAATTTACACATCACCTCCTTTAGCTCAGGATTCAGTACTTAGGTCCCTTAAAGTGCTTACCTAGAACATGGGACCCAATGCAATACTGTATCAAGTACAAGTCACATTGGAAAGCAGGGCTTTGACTTTTAGGTTACAACAAATCCCTTGGTTTCATGGGTATCAATAGAAGAGTGCATAAAAGATAAAATGTTTTTCCTAATTTGTAATAACCTTCTTGTCTTGTATTTCTTGTCACTTTATGATGCAGAAGAGATGAGGAGGAGAAAATCAAATATCATTACAACTTTATTTTCTGTCTTGTCCTCCCTTTCCAGCACATCTCTTAGCATGACACTTGTTCACTAATATCTGTTGTATCTACTAAAACAGAGTACTTCAGAGGAGAAATGCCAGCAGATGGTCTTGAGCCACGAAGTAGGAAGAAGATAGAAGGACATTATTCTACAACTTTTGCTGAGGAGCAGGATCATTTTTGTTGGAAAAGTTACAGAGAAAGTAAGTAGTGGGAACAGAAAACAGAAAAAAGTAAGCCTGTGATGCAAATTAAAGCAGGAAAATTTTGGAATTTTTCAGAGTACTCATTAATGGTTAACAAATCAAGCTTCGTATGCTTGTAAGCTATGTATAAGAAAACCCACAAGTATGTACACCATTCCTTATTGTGGTCTTATTAATGAAATCTAGCCCAAACACCCATATTCTCAACGACCTGATAGTTTTTATCTCCTTATGAATGTTTTTCCTCCGCGTGTTAAAATTCCTGTTTCATATGTTAGGGCAGATCATAACTTTACAGTCTTCTCTAAGTAAGGGTAGGACATTGTTTTAGAACTACTGTAGAATGAATGTTTGCATGGAACATCAAAAAACTTTCCTTGTTGACATTTTGCTATGGGAAATAACAGCTTTTTGCCTCTCAGTGGAGAAGCTTAGGCTCCCTGGGCACTTGACCCATGATGGCCACAACGCATGGAATAACGCAAAGACTGTATCTTCTTTAGTACACTTTTATGCCCTTCTCAAAGCAGTCAAAGTTGTAAAGAAAAGTCCAGTAGCAGAGTGGAGAAGCAATCTTTACTGGGATAAAGTAATCCAGTTTAAAAATGGGACACAGATTGTTTTCTGATGGAAAACTGTGCAGAATATGGCTCTGGTTTTCTACGTATAAAGAAACCATAAGAGACAGAGGTGTATGTCATGAAGCACAGAAGAAAAATGGTTATGGTAATTTTAATTCATCCATAGAATCATTGAATGGTTTGGGTTGGAAGGGACCTGTAAAGATCATCTAGTCCAAATCCCCTGCAATCTTCCACTAGATCAGGTTGCTCCAAGCCCTGTACAACCTGACCTTGAATGTTTTCAGAGATGGGGCATCTACCACCTCTCTGGGCAACCTGTTCCATTGTGTCACAACGTTCTTTCAGACTGTAAGATTTAAAATCTTCTAAACTATTTTTAAGGCACATCAAGATTTTCCTTTTCCTATATGGTGCCCTGACTTTCGAAGCTCTTTTCAAGTTGGCGGCCCATTCTAATTCAAACAATGTCAACAAGAAAAACCTGTATAGCAGCGGCGTTTTGCGAGTAGTCAGACAGTTCCTCTGGAAAACCCATTCTTCTGTGTGAAAGACTGTGGGAGTTTAAAAAAAATGAAAGGGTACTGAAATTTTTTAGAAGATAAGAGAGTTGTTTGCAAGAGCTACACAAATATAAATTGTACGTATACTTTGGTTTTGTAATCTTTTAAAAAATAAGGACAAGTTATAGTTTGTAGCCTTGACTTCAGTAAGTTGTTTCCACTGAAGATATTAGAGTTGTATGTAGGTGAAACATTGATCTAATTCAAGTTAAATGAGTTTTGCTGTTTTCAGCAAACACAGAATCCCGTTCTCTGTTTTAACACTTGGTTCTCTTCAGGTTTGCATAGACCATGAGATCCCTAGATCTAATGACTGTCACTCAGAACACTTAATAATATGATTTTCCTGCTCTTCTGATCTTTTTTTAACCTTAATCTTTTCAAACCATGCAATCACAAATTGCTAGAATTACGGTATTATAATTTTTATTATATATTACTAATAGCTTGTAAATAATGAAAACAATATTGCAGCCAATTGATTTATTTTGTTGAGTCCTGCTTTTGAAATAAGTCTTTGGCTTTACAGAACCAGTACATTCAATAAAGATAGCTTGGAGGGGTTTTTTGTTTGTTTTTTTTTTTTTTTTAACAGGTTTTTCCATCTCCAGAGCGGGCG
>VXBH01000313.1:235393-282402 GCA_013400035.1 Rynchops niger
TACGTCAACAAGATTTGTGGGAAAAAGATTTTTTTTTTTTTTTTTTTTTTTTTAAACAAATCGTATTTGCAATACAAGACATCATTTAAATGTAGTTGTAGTAGGGGCCACTCAGGGTATGTTTTCAACCAAGCATATTGTACAAGCCCTTCTATGTGCTGCTACTCTCAGGATTTTTAAGTTAATGACATTTCCATTGAGTAGTTTCTCAAGGAAAATATTAATTTTCCTTGACCTTTACAAGAATACTTTGAATATTTTCCATTTCATCTTCAATTTTTCACAGCATTTCCTTCTCTTTGCTGATGCAGGGAGTCTCTAACTTTCAGTTAATTGCTTCTCTTGTAATGGCTTTTTCTTCTGTCATTCCTTTACAGATAATGCTGTCCTAACATAGACACACTAAACTAACTATAACCATTTTGGTTGAGCCATTAGTTCAGTATGTACTGCTTTAAATCAATCAATTTTTGTGGCTTTTTTTTTTCCCGGAATTGTTTGGACCTAATTCTCCCCTGTAGCACGTGCAAAAATTTTTTCTCTTGAGCAACGATGAATCAAGGATTTAGAAGCCATTCTCCAAAGGCCTTTTAATTTGGAGGACATTAAGATGGGTATGCAGACGCTGTTTTCCTGTAAGCTTATGTTTAATTATATATAGAACTACCACTTTGCAGGAAGGGCAGCTGTTAACTGTGGTTTCTCTTTGGGTGCCAAGCTGTTAGTCAGTCAATGTCACCTCATTTTGAAAACTTTATAACTTGTTTGTTGCTTTTCAGTTGTTTTCCTTAACTCAAAACAATTAACTAGACTAGATGAACACAAGTCTGTGCTCAGTCATGATGGGTCCCTGTTGTGGTTTAACCCCAGCTGGCAACTAAACACCACACAGCCACTTGCTCACTCCCTCCCCAGCTGGGGGGAAAAAGAATTGGAAGGGTAAAAGTGAGAAAACTCATGAGTTGAGAAAAGAACAGCTTAATAATGGAAATAAAATATAATAAAATACAATAATAACAATGAAAAGGAAATTAACAAAAAGAGAGAGAAATATACCCCAAGAAAGACAAATGATGCAAGCTAAAAACAATTGGTCACCACCACCCAGATGATGCCCAACCAGTACCTGAGGAGCAGCCCCCCAGCCAACTTTGCCCCTAGTTTGTATGCTGTGCATGACATCATATAGTATGGAATATCTGTTTGGTCAGCTGGGGTCAGCTGGCCTGGCTGTGTCCCCTCACAGCTTCTTGAGCATCCAGCCTCCTCACTGGCAGAGTGGTGTGAGGAGCAGAAAAGGCCTTGACTCTGTGTAAGTGCTGCTCGGCAATAACTAAAACATCCCTCAATTATTGACACTGTTTCCAGCGCAAATCCAAAACATAGCCCCGTACTAGCTACTATGAAGATAATTATCCCAGCCAAAACCAGCACAGTCTCATTTCTGCTCTTCCTTATACAGGATAGTTTCCATCATCAGATATATGTTATAAAATGTTGACTCCAGGTGTGTGTAACTGAGCAAGATTTCGCTCACTTGTACCTTTTTACACATAAGATGTATGCGGCAATTGCAGTTTTCTTTTATTTTCTTTTTTAATACGACAGGTGTTTTATTGTTTTTCATTTTTATGCTTGCAGACAAACTGTTTCTGCAAATAAAAAAAAAAATGTCACAATGATTTCCTCATAATTTTCTTGTAGTCTTTTCTTTAGATGTTACTATCGTCTTTCCATCTTCTCTCAACCATATCTTTCACAGCTTTGCATATGGGGGTAAGTAAAACTGCTTCATTTTTTCAGTTATGATATCATGAAATAGGATGACTGTGAAGTTTGTGGTGAAGTCTACTGGTAATAAGTGTACTTGTCTCAGTTGCTTCTCAGGGATCCAAGTGTAATCGTTTATATTTGCTGGTTGTTATCTTTTGACAGTAGTAGACCTAAAGGAAAGTTCAGACATGGCTGTGCCATTTAGTTATTTGCAGTGTTGCAGTAACTCATGGGGTTTCTACAGTTAAGCATCAGAAAGTCATGCTCAGGGATTTATGCAATCTCATCATAACTACACAGAATTGCACAGAATCATAAGCAAGTTGAGGTTTGAATGGACCTCTAGGGATTGCCTAGTCCAGCCCCCACCCCAGCTCAAAGCAGGGTCAGGTAGAGCAGGTTGTTCAGGGACATGTCCAGTTGGGTTTTGAGTATACCTAGCATATGAAAGTCCACAGCTTCTCTGTGCAATTTGATCCAGTACTTGATTGCCCTCACAGTAAAAAAGGGTTTTTCTTGTGTTCAGATAGAAATCCTTGTATTTCTATTTGTGCCCATTGCCTCCTCTTCTATCACTGGGCACCACCTGAGAAGAGTCTTCCTCCATTTTTAAACCCTGCCATCAGTTATTTATAAACATTGATAAGATTACCCAAAGCCTTCTATTTTCTAGGATAAACAATTCCTGCTCTTTCAGTCTGTTCCCATATAAGTAACATTAAAGGTTGGCTAGAGAAGATGGAGACTCCCTTTTTACAAGGAGTCACATGGAAAAGATGAGGGATAATGGGTACAAGTTAATTCTGAGGAGATTCCAATTGGACACAAGAGGAAAATGTTTCACAATGAGCACAATCAACCATTGGAATAATTTTCCTGGGGAAGTGGTGGGTTCCCCAACATTGGATGCTTTTAAGATTCAGCTGGACAGGCTGCTGGGCCATCTTGTCTAGACGGTGCTTTTGCCAAGAAAGGTTGGACCAGATGATCCTTGAGGTCCCTGCCAACTGGTGTTCTATGGTTCTGTAACACTCCAGTTCCTTAATTGTCTTTGTACCTTTTTAGTAGACTTGGTCCAGTAAATCCATGTCTTTCTTGTACTGGGGGAAGCTCCCCAGTACAAGAAAAGGCAACCAAAAATGGAGTTTGCACTGTCTCTCTGGCAACCTCTTCCAATTCACTGTCCTCATAGTGACTTTTTTCCCCTTCTATCCAGTCCGAACCTCTCCTGTTTTAACAACTGCTGTCTCTCATCCTCCTAGCGTACCCCACTGTGACTGGCCTGGCCTTTTTCAGATGTTGCAAGAACGCTGTCAGCTCTGCCTGAAGCTTTCCCTTCTCCATGCTGAACAAGCCTGGTTTCCTCAGTTTCCCCTCACAGGGCCAGTTTTCCAGCACCTCAACCATCTTGGTGGCTCTCCACTGAACTTGCTCCACCTGATTCAAGTCTTTCGTGTACCAGGGGGTCCAACAGTGCATCCAGTTTTCTACATGCAGTCCAACAAGTGCGGAGTAGAGGAATAATTACTTCCCTTGATTTACTGTCTGTGCTCCTGTTTATACAGCCCAGGATACTGTTGACCATCTTTGCTGCCTCTTCTGCAGACCTAGTCCCTAGCCAGTCAGAACCCTGTCTCTACTCTGAGGTTTCAAGGGGTTCCTCCTTCCAAAGTGGAATAATTTGCATTTTTCCTGGCATGAATTTAATTAATGATTCATGAATTTCCTCTTGGCACATTCCTTCAATCTGTGTAGGTATTTCAGGACTTTGTTCCTCAAGAACTTTCCCTTCAGCGTATTTACCATTTTGCCCCAAGATGCATTACTTCCTTTCTGACATGGGACTAGGCAGAACTGAAACCACCAATGCTCAGCCCTGTCTGGTCTTTTGCCTCCTATATCATCAATTTGTTTCTTTGGGGATGGATTAATATTTAGATGCAGGGTTTTTTAATGGATAGTGGAACAACGGATGTGCAGTTTCTGCTCTGCTTCTTGCTTTCTGACCCTTTTCCACTCTTTCCCATCACAATTGTACTATACCTAGTCGCATTGTAGACCTTGGGTTTTAACTGCTGCATCAAGACACTTTTGTTTTTATTTGCCTGTGAGATGTTTAGCAGATATTTGGTCAGATCGTGAACTCTCTATTGACACTATTGAACCCTTATTCATGGAGTTAGTGTTACTGGCTTCAAAAGCTTGAATTTACATATCAAGGATTTGATCCTGTCAGTCTTTATTCGTGCAGACAGTCCCATCTTTCAAACGTGAAGTCAAAGGACATGTCTCAAATAAGACAGGTTGTATACAGTCCTTAAAAAAAACGACCAGAAAAACTCAAGACACATTCCAGGGAGCAGGGCCTTTTTCAGGCAAGAAAGAAACTGCTCAAGGTCAATTTCAGTAACAGCAAAACTCAAATCTGGTTAGAAAAAAGTGAGGGAGGGTAACTGGCAGCTGGGAAATTTAGACTTCTAAGTAGTGAGAAGCACTTCATCCAGCATTAACTGAGCAGTGAGGAACTTGAACCATACATCATCATTATTAAGGTCCATCAACATGTTCTTCCCAGTTTTGCTATATAAAAACTTACAGCTTTGAAAAAACCCATGGTTTTGATCACTTCAAAATATTCAGCAGAAAAAAAAAAATAATTTGTAACACTGTAATAGTTCTGTTAACAAATATTGTAGCATTCCCTGGTATATGAGCACAACAGTAGTTTCTTCTCTTTATTTGGCATAGGAGTGACAACAGATGAAACACAACTGTCTTATTTGTATACTGAATTTGCTGATTTTGTTGAATTTAGATTGGAGTTTCTTCTAAATAGCTGTGTTATGAAGCATATCGTGGAGAAATTTGCCCTTAGACGTACTAGCGTAGCAATACTTTCTACAAACCCATAGCATAAGCCTGAATTTATTACACAGTACAGGTTTTCTCCTCTGTGTTCCAGCTACACTATACCAGAGTGGGAAAACTACAGCGGCCAGTAAAGGATCTAACTCTGATGAGGTATTTTAAGTGTAGGTATATTTATATAGGAGTCAGTGAAAAGAACAAGGACTAACTTTAAAATAATTACTCCTGGTAACAAATAAATGTGTGCTGTAACTTCCCTATGGATCTATAGAATTAGACTCCCTACAATGGCATTTAACACGGCTCTATCCATATTCACTGTGATGTCTAATTTTAGGAGAGCTTATGGTGTTCATACAGTAAGACACAGCCCTTTAGTAGGTAGGCAACAGAACCTAGCAGCACTGAACAGCTGTCAGTAGATGATATGAAATCTTCATTGTTCTGTCAGATTGTGAGACCTAAATCCACGCAGTAGTCTGTGCTCTTTTGTTTATTTCACTCTGCACAGGATAGACTTGTGTTGTAGTGGAATAAGGAAAAGAAAGATGGAAAATATTTTCTTCTCATCTCAGTAACTGGAAGGAAAACTCCTCTTTCTTTTTGGAAACTGAAAGAGCAGGACCTTGGAGTGCCTTCTCCACAACTATTTGTGGTAGACTTGTCATTAGTGTTGAGTTTCTCCTCATGGGTTCATGATTTTTTTTAATGAAATTTCCTATCTTGGGCATTATAAAATAACTTCTAGAGGCTTGTGCCTATACGTGACACCATAATCTGCCCCTTTTCCAGAATTAGCATTTCCTGAAATACTTCACTGCATTAATGGCATTAGGTCCTTTAAATAAACGTTGAGAAAACAAAGATGGTAAATTCTCACTGTGAATTCCCACTCTAGTTGATTTCCACTTTGAATGACCATCCTTGCAGGCAGTTTGTTTAATGCCAAATACTATCCTCTGCCCTTTAAAGGCCAAGGGATCGGCAATGTACTTTTGCTGCTTTTGACTTTTGATTCTGTCCTGTGTTACAGAACTCATGATGATTCACTGCAAATGCAGAGAAAGGAAAGTTATATTTATACCCTTATTAGGCAAATTTATAATGCCATTTTGCTTAGCTGGCAGAGATGAACAGTTTCTCCTAATCTATCTGACTGGCTAATGGTACAAGTGCAGTACATGTGCTTTCTCTTCTGAGTTGCTGTGTGTGTGCACTGAGCGCAAAATATTATGTCTGCTGGCATTGCACAAGGAATTACTTCAGCAGTAGTGTAACAACAAATTTATCTCACAATTTGGCAGTTTAGTACAGCATTGTTCTCAGAGTACTACCACTATGGGTCAGGTAATAGTTTTGTTCTGAGTTTTTCCAGTGATTCATGACCTCCCAAAAATTAATTTTTCACCTGGCATTTTTCTGCTTGTTCTTCATCAAGACCGATTATTTTTAATGGGAAAATTGAAAGAGAATAGTTTCAAATTATTTGAGTTTTGTGAGCATAAAAGCAGAGTTTCTCCTGCCATTTTAAAAAATTAAACTTTTTTTATGCTGGAGTCCTTAAAAAATCTGGATGTCTTTTGTCACTAGGAATGTTTTCTTCAAGATTCAACATTCACAGTCCAAGCAAGTGCAGCATAAAATGAATGGTTTTGACACAGTTGTAATTGTAAAATATTAATGCATTCCTTTACTTCTCTTCTTTGGGACTGCCATTGACTTTGCCTGAGAGGAAAAAAAAAAAGAGGTGAAGAAAAAAAGGCAAATTGGACATCATTAGCAAAACTCGGCTCTTCTGAATGGCAGTTGAGACACCATGCAAATAAAGAGCACAAATTCTTCTTATTCCATTAAAATAGGACAAATGATCATTTCTTCAGCAAAAACCTACAAGAGGTCCTATCACTAAGATAATAAAGGGATACAGAGAGAATCAAGGCATACTGTTGTTAGTAACATGTTAGTAAGTAGGGATGCCCAGAAGAAGAGCAGGTCGTTAGTTGATATGAAAACTGTTTCTTTTTAATTGTAAAGCTGGAGTTAATCATAGAAAAATCTATAACCCATAGAGGCCTTCAGTTAAATTATTTTTCTGCCTCAATTTATGGAAATGAAATCTGGAAATAAGACTGTAGAGATAGATAGACCTCTGGATGCTTTAGAAAGGAGGTGCCCAAAAGAAATAATTAGTATTAAATGGAATGAAGTCATAACGTGACAGGACCAGTCAGAAACGTCAACATTCCTTTTTCTCTTAAGTTATCTGTAAAAGAAGATGGGAACATCTGTTGAGCCCGTGCTTTCACCTTGCTGGTCTAAGGTTATGTATTGGGAAACCATGAATGCATACTTTGCTGACAAACCAATTATGGCTGAACTTCTGCCAAGATGTTAAATACTCCCATCTTCCAACAAGAGGCATGTGAGTTTACACATTCACTGATTATGAAGCCTTATAGCACCTTTGTGGTTATCTCAACTGACTGTCTCCGTTCTCTAGGCTATGAGTCTTCCTTTAATTAATTGCTATGCAAACAAGTATATCTTCAGAACAATGTCTGGCCTTAATCTAAATATGTCAAGGATGGAAAACCCATCCTATTTTTTGAAGTTGCTCAAACCATTAATTATTCTTCCTGCTAAAATGTTATGCCTATTCATCTAATATTATCTAGTTTGAAGTTTTAGCTTTTGGTTCATGTTGTCTCACTGTATTTCAACATTAATGAGAACATACCTTTTCTTTCTTTCTGATGAGAGATTGATCTTTTGTAGGCTTTCATGAAAAGATGTGCTTTTTGACATTTTAAGGACTTCTTCGGCTTTTCTCTCAATTTTTCAGCACTACTGTGTATGAGAGGTACAATATTAATGTCTTTGCAGAAACTTTTCCTAGGCAGTTTGTAGCCTTTCCCATGGGTAATGGAAAGGCTTCGCTTTCTATTAGAAGAGCAGCAATTGCTTCAATTCTGACTTCTCATCCAGAACTCTAAACCTGCAGTAGTGCATACCACTGACAAAAATAAGATATTCAATCCTATTCTCGTATACACTATTTTAAAATAAAGTATGTTTCACCATATGGAAAAATGCACTGATCAAAAATCTGATGATCAGCATAGTTTTTTGTGTTTATCTGTATAAGACTACCACTCAATAGGACAATCACAAAAAAAAAAAAAAGGGTGGATTTTATATATATTTTAAGGAAATGTAGAAGTGTAAGGCTTAGCTTGAAGTTAAATATTTTTCTGTTTATAAGCTTCTGTGGTATTATGAGTTATTGGAATGCTTGTATGAAAACCATAAGTGTATTTCAGAGTTCCAAATATCACAGTGTTAATATTCAATATGTCTTTAAAAAATTAAAGGGCTTGTGTATTGCTGAAGTCTTTATTTTTCCACATACAACTTAGCAAAATGACATATTTATGCTCGTTTTATTTACTAGTGTTTAAACACAAGTACTTAATTAAACTGCATGTTTAATTGAGCACTTATTCCATGGTAATGACAGCCTGTGTTCAGATTTCAGTAGCTGTTTATGTAAAATAATAGTGAAAAAAATCATGTAATCATGCAATGATTACAAGAATCTCTGTGATACAGGATGCAAAGATGTGTGTTTTTTGGGAAGAGTCTTCTGTAGCACAGTTCTTATTATTTCTGATAGCTTCTTTGGAAGGCTGGGCATGTTGGTTTCAATCTGCTTTTTGAATGTGAAATTTTTAAATCACACAGAGTAAAGTATTGACAGATGCAGCTCAGGTAAAACTGCTATTCACTCCCGAACTAATGATTCATTGATGCCTTACATGTGGACTAAAAGAGAACATTGATTAAGTATTGTTACAGGAAAATGTAAAAATCACTTCGTAACACTGAGTACATAATCTGGGAAATGGCACCTTATTGTCACACCTCAGTTTGTTAAATGCTTTTACCAGTTTGGGTACATCCCTAGACAGACCACCAGGTGCTTAATTTCTAAAGTATACCAATATCTGTCTCTCACTTTCCAAAACCAAATTTTGATAAAAATGGGGTAATCATTTTAATTCCAGGTTAAGAACTCAAATACTGACACAGCAGAAAGCAAATATGCTTGGAAGAGGCAGCTCAACAAAATAAAACCAACAAAGCTCTAAGAGCACCCAGTTCTTCCTTGGTGTTACACTTAAGGTTGTTGCAGAAGCAATAATAAAGAACAATATTGTACAAAGATTTCTGCTTTAAAATATGCTGGTTAGTCATAGTCAGACCTACGAAAACTGACTGGATTCAGCCTTGTTTTCTGAAAGACAAGCAACCTTTGATTCACTAACATTGTTATTTCATTAATAACCATAATCTGATTTTTTTTTCCTCTCAAAATCCTGTGGTTTCTTTTTTCCATACAGATCACAGCTCTGATGTTTCTGACTTCCTTACTTTCATTTTGTGTTTTGTACTTTGAAAAAAATTATCTTCCCACTAGAGTGTTTGCCATAAAAAAATTACAAACAGGCAAAAATTAACAGGTTATTTTGAAGATGCACAGAAAGCACCAAATGCAATGGAAAATAGAATGATGACAAGCTAGGTAGCTCATTGTGACAAAGAAACAACCCAGGAAAAACAACACATTATGCTGAAAACTTCTTTGTCTTTTTTCTTTATTTCTACACCTCACAGTCTTGATTCTGAGTGGAGCAGAAACACATGTGGCAGGTCAACATCTGGTTGCACAGCCGACATCACGTGCAAGGCTTTGTCTTTGATAACTACTTGGTTCACTTTGAAGAATAAAAACCACAGGGAAGAGATGGAGTGACATGAGGGGGCAAGAGCATCTTTACCGAGAAGTGAGGAAGACTTTAGTCTAGGTTTTCTGGGGAATGTTGACCAAAGCCTCAAGAGAAGTAGTGAGGCATGAGAAGCAGTAATGAAGTGCCTGGGAACACAGCATGAAAGAGGCTGTCATGTTTCCACTGAGAAAACAGTGTGACTGCAGGCCTATTTCAGACACCTGGTGCACCAATTCACACAGGAGGGGAAACGCACAGCTCAAATGTGCATGTTTATGTGAAAAGGAGCATCAAAGAGCCAACAAGAATTACTTCATGGTGGATGGCTGCTACAGACCACCTAATAAGTGGTAGGTGAAGCTTGCTTTAGACAACTGGAAGAAGCCTCACAGGTGCAGGCCCTGATTCTAGTGAGGAATATGAGGAAACATTCTGAAAGGTGGCTTTCAGGGCCACCTGAAGCAGGTGGGTAGGGCAGAAGCAATCCAAGAGATTTCTGCAGTGTGTCTAATAGAATTTCTTGATGGACAAGCTGACCTTGGAAGACACTGTACTGGATCTATTATTCTCAGAAAGAACTGGTTGGGATTGTGACGGCCATGGCAGTCTTGGCTTTAGCCATTGTGAAATGGTAGAGTTTAAGATCATGAGAGAAGGTTAATAACAGAATACAACAATGGACTTCAGGAGAGCAGAAACATGATGAACTAAAAAGATAAACCAGGCTTCTTTTACTACAGACTTCCTATGTTAACTTGGTACCAAGCACCAACTGTCTGTAGCATCATTCATCCTATTTGGCTGCGTCTGTGATTGTGTAGTTTATCAGACAGCCAGTTAGAGCTAAAGCTTTAGATTCGGGCTCCTTCTCACATTTTTACAATTGAATATATCCACTAAACACAAGGCCTCTTTGAAACTCATTTATTTATTACTTTTTTTCCGCTTAAAGCCAGTATTTTCCTGATTTCATTGTAGATTTATTTAAAAAGAAATCATTTAATCCCCTATATGAAAAGAGGATATGAGTTCTTGGAATTGATTTTCTAGTTCCAAATCATGTGTGCACTATATAATGAAATGTCACTGACAAGAATGAATGAAGAGGTCAATAGGTGACATGTGGAAATGAAGTGCTACAATCCTGAGGAAACCACACAGTG
This sequence comes from Rynchops niger, assembly GCA_013400035.1. Lineage (NCBI taxonomy): Eukaryota > Metazoa > Chordata > Aves > Charadriiformes > Laridae > Rynchops > Rynchops niger. The sequence goes on from VXBH01000313.1 coordinate 245,985, forward strand.
AATTTTCCTGGTTTATGAGGCTGTCATAACTTTTAACATTTAGAACCAGACTATGTGAGAATATCAAGTGCTGCTGTATGTCAGATTTACTTCATAGAATTTGCACATGCTTTGTTCCAAAACCATTTTTCTCCACAAACTTTGCTTATGGATTGATGAGAGCGAAACCTCCCTTAAAAGCCCCATCCATTTTCTCTTTCTTTCCTGGTCTCTAATTTATATTTAATGACAGCTTTGCAGATGAGGCAGCTAACAGTACCAGCAAGAGAATTTCAGGCTTCATCAGTCTGTCTGGCATATAGATCTTACAATCAGACTTTCCAGTATGCTTAGGGCACCTTCGCAGTCTTCTGCTAGCATAGTCTGCTTTTGTGCCGGTGCTGCACCACTGAAAACTTTAACTTAATTTTTAAATGCTTTCTTATGTCCTCAGATTCAGCCCCCAAGTTAGATGCCCTCTCTCCCTGTACATTGCTTGGGGAGTGTCAGGTATGTAAACATGGTATTCACGAAGACATTTTGCTGCCATTTTAAGAGTATCATTAGGCTAATGTACAGACCTATGCTTAGGCCACATTTCTAAGAGAAATATTTTTATCCAGAGAGGAGAAATTTCAAGATAGTTCTTCCAGCTTCTGAATGAGTGCTCTCTTTGGTGGTAGAGGATGAGAAGCACAAGGTAGTATACCTTTTTGACCGTGTTTTGTGGGACAGTTTGTCATTTTCTGAGCACTACTAGTAGGCTTTGGACCCCAGAGGTAAGCTATGTGGGGAATTCCTTCTATGTGATTCTTGTTTGAGTTTAGTATGACAGAAACTGAACACGCCAAATCCTTAAGTGGTTCTATTGTTGCCCAGTAGCAGAAACTTAGAGTTCTGACAACTATAATGGGAAAACTCGTAGGCCTCCACGTTTTGATGGTGAATTTTAAGGGACATATTTTGGACATGGGTGGCCATGGTGTCATATAAATAGCTCTAGCCTCCCTAAGACTATAACTTGAAGTATGTAGAGTATTTTTTTAATCTAAAAAAGATAAGAGATCTTAGAAAGGTAAGAGATAAGAAGGGCTAATGCGATTTTCAGGTATCTGCTACTTTATGTTACTTTCTTCTAGTCTGAGCCACTTAGTGTTCTTTCTTTTCGGTCTGAAGTACATTCCTTTACAGGACAAGGAAGAGGCTCCAATTTTCTGCGGGCAATTCAGTGGCTAAGAGAAATGTAGTCCTGACACAGTGATTCAGAGAGAATTCTGTGCAGCTCTCAGGAACTATAATAAACCGTCAACTTCAAGTGATTCCTTCCACCCACATACTTACTATTGTCTGTTGTGGCACAGAAAGAAGAAAGATAGGCCTAAGTGAGCATTACAGTAAGGTTAGATCTGCAGTATGATGCTGCAACCTTTTGAACTCTGAGCTAGAGTTCTCAGGTGCTACTTTTGTGGTGCACTGGCTTTTTGTAATAAACTACATACACTCAAGAAAGAAAAGTAAAATATTAGGTCCTTTGATCACACGAAATGAAAACAAAATGAATACTTTTTCACTGAATGTTAGGTACATGCTGTGGCAAGTCTTGGATTCCTGATGTGCAGAGCCATGTCGTGGATCTCTTCTAGCACACATCCACATTTCCTTTCCATAGAAGGCAACGTCTGAGGAGAAGGGGATTTGTATCCTTGATATCTGATGGTACTGCTACTAGGATAAGCATTTGGGCTCAGGAACTAAGAATAAATCCTGGGTATTTTGGACGTTGCTGAAGGGTTAACTATCTTAGCTGATATAACTGAATTTTTTAAGGAAACATCTCATAAACTCCAAGGTCAGATTTCCTCTTACAGGTTAATAGAAAGAAGATCCTGATCTTCTGAGAACACTCCATCCCTGATCCAGAGACTCGGGTCAGGTCCATCAAACAAGGTAGGTACAAACTCTATTAACTTGGCTGAAGTGTTTCAGATTTTCAGTAGTACAGCCAGAAGAGATTCAAGAGATTTGTTTCCTCTGAAGGAATGATGAAATGCACGGTGAAGTTACAATAACCAAACAAGTAACCAAGGCTTGCTGTTGATGTGAACCCAGTAAAAGTCACATGTATATCCAGTAAAAGTAACTTGTTATGTACTCAGTTCAGCTTAGAAATAGTTGGTAAATCAATATTAAAATATGTGAGATAGAACAATGGTGTTTCTAAATACCATACCATGTTCCTTCTGCTAGCCTGAATTAGAGTAGGTAAACAGCTCTAGTTTCAACCATAAAGTACATTACTTCTACTTTCTCTGTTAAAGCAAGCTCAAAATCCTTCTGCAGTAATTTTAGTCTGCTCAGAAATTAGCTTATCACCATCTAGCTAGCCATCAGCTAACTGCTTCAGGATCCCAGCTATTAACTCGATGCAGCCCTACCAATACAATTATGTATTGGTGATTGCTACTAGCCTTGAAGTTTCTTCACATTCTGTTGAGCAACAAACCTACTCTCAAGCAGTTATGCCCATGTTCTGACAGGTGTCTTTAGGCACTTGACTGTTACATTGCAATAGCAAATAAGCAAAGCTGAGCTCTAAACATGGATTTTTCTTTTGATATTTCCAATTACATCAAAACTTCTAAAAATATTCTCATTTAGTATGGCTTGTGACACCAACACCCACAACATCATCGTTTAGAAGCTGAGAAAGTATGTCTGGATGAGTGAATTGCTGCATGAATTGAAAATTGGCTGGACACTGAGCTCAATGGCTTGGTATATTGTTGTCAGCCAGTGAGTAGCAAGGGGAGTACTCCAGGGGCCAATACCGAGGCCAGTGTTGTTCAGTGTCTTCACCAGTGACCTGGATAATGAGATAAAATACATGCTTGGCAAATATGTGAATGATACTTGCTGGGAGGGCCTACATACCCTATGGTAAAGTTACACTCCAGAGAGTCCTTGAGAAACTTGAAGTTTGGATTAATCCATCAATTAATGGATTGAATTGTCAAATTCAATGAAGAGAAGTCCAGAGTTCTGTACCTGGAGTGGAATAATCTTGCGCGTAGGTACAGGCTATGTACCAAGTGTCTGAGTAGTAGCCCAAATAGGGGTTACAACTAATACCAAGTTGAATTTAAGTCAAAATAGTGCTCTTAATGCAAAAATTCACATGATGGTCTACATTAGGAGGCATGTCACCAATGGGTTGAGAGAAGTTGCTCTTCCTTTACAGTTAGCGTTGGTGAAACTGGACCTCCTGGAATACTCTATCTGGTTTGGGATGCCCTGTTCAAAACAGATGCAGAGAAACTGGGGGAAGGTTTATCAGAGTCCAACAAAGATGGTCAGGGGGCCAGAGCACATGGTCTATGGATGGGGACTGAGGGAGGAGGGCTTGTTCAGTTCAAAGAGGGAGCTAAGGGGCAATGTAATAGCAGCTTGCAACAACATACTGGAGGAGTTAGAAAGGGGAGTTAGAAAGATAAAGCCAAATTCTTCTTGATAGTAGGAAGTGCTATAACAAGGAGTAATGACTACAAATTGTAGTTTGAGAGATTCAGATTATGAATTAGGAAAAACTTCTTCACTCTAAGGTTAATGAAGCACTAGAATGGGTTGCCCCAGGGAGTTTGTAGAATCTCCATATTGAGAGATTTACAAAATTCAGCTGGATGTATCCACAGCTCGACTGCTCTACAGTTGGCAATGCTCCTACCATGAGCAGGAAGCTACCCTAGATGTCTTCTAGAGGTCTTGTACAGACAACATTGCCACAATTGTATGATTTGGTCTGAACAATTCACCTGATGATATTTTAAAAACATTATTTTTATGATATTCCTGATCTCTGTGTCTTTTCTTTCTTTTCAAACCAAAAAGTATAATTAATCCTCCAAACAAGGTAGTATCTTAGGGTACATAATAAATAGAGAAACCAAGAAGCTGAAGCTAGTTAGAATTTCTTGTCTCTTAGTTCTCTTCTCAAAACTGCAGGTCTTGTCTCCATCCTTAACTATTGACAGAATTATCTTACCCCAAAATATTAATGATTCATTAGGGAATGTGTACAAAATCATACAACATATCTCATGTTTTTATTGTGTGAACCACATAAGGACATATTGTTAAAATCATTCAATACAGACGGTTTTGGAAATCCATGCAGAATATCTTTTTTCTTCTCTTTTTCCAGGTTTCTCTTTTACCAACTTATTTCGTAACTCATGAGTTCCAAGATCATTCATCCAGCTTAATTTTACATTCATTTGTTTAAAAGAATAATTTCAGTAATTTATGTGAAGTAATGCTGTTCCTGAATCGCTAATCTGTGAGACCTTGCTTCATATTGATCTTACTCATAAAAGTTAGACATGGCAAGTCATATGGGCAAAACCTGATGTTATTTTCAAGAACCCAAAATAATGCCAAGGGCTGTCACATAAACCTTCTTTAAAATACTCTGATGTTCATAACAACAAAACCTAATTTTTAAAGTAGACTATTGGTTAACAGAGAAAGACTGGGTGAACTACAAAAAGCAACCTGGGGAATGACAAGAAATGGAAAGACAGTCCAGTAATTTATTTTTCAGTAACTTACAGCTGCAGATGCTTGGTTTTTCACATGTGCTCTATGATATTTGAAACCAAAACAATGTTATGACCTATGTTATGATCACTCGCGGTACACCTTGTGATATATGTCACTCCATTCTGTATTACTGAGATTGAACCAGGAATGTTTCGTCTCTGTTTTATTTTTAGAAGTATTTTCTTACAATTTTCCTCTGTGAAGTAACATCAAACATAGACTTTGTATATGGCTAATTGGGATCCCTGGACAGATTAGCTTGGAAAGACTTCTAAGTTTGGATAGGAATCTAAATGTTGTTTCAGTATTATAGAAAAAAGAGAGATTTATGATCATGGCTTTATTTTATACATTTTTATGCAATATCTGGGTTTTTTTGGCTGAATATCTAAACAGCTAGTAGTTTGGGCATTTTCAAACTACAGTTATTCCCGCCCCTTTGAAATTCTCTGAACTTTAGGAGAAAAATGTAATGTATTTGGATTCCTTAGAGAATAATCAACAATGTATTTTTGTAACCAAGAAAGATCTAGGTACATATATATATTCTGTTAAATATTTAAAGATAATGAGAACACTTGTTATTTTAGTGAGATAAGGCCAAAAGAAAAGAAAAAGCAAAGGGTAAATTAGTTGTCCTTAGAATTGATTTTGCTTTTAGATATAAATAGATCTGAGAGCCAGGCTCATTTTAACCTTCAAGCTTGGTTGAAACTCTAATATGGATAGAAGAGGAGATGCAGCCAGCAGCCATTGCTATAGCATTTCAAAAGAGGCAGCGCTATGGTGCAAAGTGTCAGGGGGAGAGGGAGAGCAGAGGGGATCTGTCTGCCTCAGAAAATCCATACTTCATGACATCTCTTATGTATCCGGGGGATCTTGATCTAAACCAGAAAAGAGAGTGATGCCTGCTTTTCATTTACTTGCATCTTAATTATTTTTTTTTCCTACATTATTTAGCAAGGTCAGCTACACAGTTATGTCTCTTTTGATGGAGTTAATAAACTATGGTGAGTAACGTCTTAAACTGTACTGTTTTACCAGAAAACATTCGCAAGAAGGAATGACTTGTTGGGTTAATTGCTTACCTCACCTGTCAGAGCTAAAGGCTGATATTTCTGACAAACCATCTATTTACAAATCAATTCCAAATACAGTAATGAAAAAAGGGTTGTGGTTGCATGAGGAATCTTTGAACAGGTCATATGCATTGCAAGCTACTCTGTGGCATTGGCAAAAGATTTACGCAGGTATTTGGTTTATGACCAAGTAGGCTTGTTGTGCATAAATTAGTTAGCTGCATATGTCTTCACAGGATCGATCCTGAAAGCATAGGCAACTTATACGTATCAGCTATTAGTCCTGTGGCACATCAGAACTGGAGACTTTTGAGTTTTAATCTCTACAAACCAAGTTAAAAAGAAAGTACAAGCTTTTGAGAACACGTACTCAAAAGCACAATTCAAAACATTTGGAAGGAGGTACCAGCAATATATGTGGTTATATATTGCTCATCTTGTGAAATAAAATTACGTAATTGATGACCAAACATTATAAAAATCCCATTTCACTAGTTACCAATGCAATTTTAAAAAGCAGGAATGAAAATGCATGTTCCTCCACTCTGCTCCTTTTCTATGACCGTTCAGGATACTTATAAAACCAGAATTCCTTTTCTTTGAATGTTCCTGTCCCAGCTTTTGCATAGGTGTTGGCCAGTTCCTCAAAGAACAGATCCAGATCAGAATCTGCTTTGGGTTGGGTGAGTTAGGTCTCATTAAATGTGAGGTGAGGCTTTGGGATACCAAGTCACTGAGATCTTAAAACTCTGAATTTCAGTTTTGCATTCATGTTTCCATTGACTCATAAATGATGACAGGACCTTTTTTCCCTCTCTATATTGAACTACTTAATAGCATTTTGATCCCAAGGAAATGGTAAAAATTGAGAGCATAACCATCAACCCCTTGCTATCTGTGGAAACAGTTCAAGTTTATATAAGGATATTTATAAGGTATTTTAGTTAAAATATTTTTATATAGCATATTTAAAAACATGACAAAAGCCTTTCTACCTAGGCTGCAAGTATAGCTCTGAGGTGCAAATTAATTGATCTCTGGCATTTGTAGCTGATCCCTTCATCTCTTCTCTGTGACTTGGCAACAGGAATAATTCTTTAAAATTGCTTCGTTTATCCTTACATCATACCTTAGATAAGTCAATAAAACTTTGTTCATTTTTCTGCTTGCATAACCAATGGGACACTGTGTTCCATTTAACTTTTAGCTTGTTATTTTTTGTCTAATTTATGGCTAAGGCCTACCTTTAGTGTGCAAGTCATGAGTCATATTTGCATATTTATTTAAATGAAATATTTTAGGATTCCATTGCACAGAAGTGACACAAATGAAAAAAACATAAATTTCGATTCAGCTTGTGAAATGATATGGTTATGACCTCTTAGCTGAGAAAAATTCAAGAATAATTTATCAGTGTATGAAGGCTTATGCATTGGGATATGTAGTACATTGTCATTTTAAGGTGAAAATTCTGCATTTTACATACTGAAAGTTACAGCAAGGCTAGTAGTAATTTCTTGCAGGGACTTTTCTAGATGTTGGTTCAGAATTTTTTCCAGGGCTCTTATTTGAAATCCTACATAGTAATTATGAAATGCAGACAATAAGAAAGTGAATAGCTGGAAGAACTCTTTTCAGATCTATTACTTATGACTTACTCATGACATTTTAAAATGAGGTTTAGAAGAAAGAAATTGGAGATCAGGTTCTTGTTACTTTACACTAAAGGATGTTCATACAGCTATTACTATTGGTATGTGATTATGGATAATTGCACAGAAAATAGCTTTTCCACATCTTCATTTTGAAATCATTAAATACCGTTTTTAATTTTATTATTTTTTTTTTTTAGGTACAGCAACCTCATACTTCCAGAGTGTTCATTTTGGTTGTATTTAACAGTAATAGAAAGTCAGAAATCAGAATAAAATAAAATAAATTCTGAAAAAGAAACAAAGCGCTTGGCTGTATCTAGGTTGAATAAAAAAAGGGCTGTTAGCTGCCATGGACAGATGTCCCCTAGAAATATGAAGGTCCGGTACACAAAAGAATTCCATGGTTTGGCAACAGTTGCAAGGACACAAAATTCAAAACACACCAGTGAATTGTTGCCAATTTTACCTCTTTCTGTTAGTTGTTAGAGCTTCCTGCTTCTTCTAAGGTCTTCAATGAGATGTGTCATGGATAAAGTAATCACTACCTTTTTAATTAGTTGTAGAATGACACACTTGGGAGACTCCTGACTCACCGACACATACCAAATGCTAATGTGCTCAATAGACTTTAGCCCGTCTAACCTAGTTGCTTGTATTCCCTTAGTATCTAATGGAGAGAAGCAGGTATCTAGGATGACAACCATTACATCCTGAGATAAGTGTCTAGGAGAAATACGAGGAATCACCTTACAATTGTCCCTGCCATGCTTAGTTAACTGCAAAGAAAACTTACACAACCAGTATAAGTGCAAACGTAGATATAAATGTTAGGTGAGGTGAATTCATTCTTGGTATGAGGTTAGTAGAAAGACTAGTGTTAAGAACATTATTTGCTGAATCCAGATCTTTATGTCTGAAGTAAAAACAATAATTGATTTTCAGATCAACAGAGACCATAAATGTGCCTATTTGGTTCATCTTTGCCTCCCTTGTTCATTTTCACTCCAGAGCAATAAGGATCAGCCTCACTTTTTATGACTTCCGCTGTTCTAAGAATATATCATATCACTTCAAAATATAGAGAAAGCAGGTCACCCTTCAAGTGGTAATTGAAGAAAATAAACACTGTATCCTGACAGTCTGATAAAGAATCTAGAATTCTCCCCACACCTCCCATCACAGCTGTAAATCCAGTTTTTTAATCTTAAGTAGTAAGTTGTCCTTCCAAGTTCAGGATGCTTAGTCTCCTTTTGAAAGGAAAGATGCATCTTTCAGAGCTGGAACTAAAAGCAAATCTCAGAGAAGAATGAGAAATAATGTTTTTAATTCTTTGTATCAAAAGAGTATGCAGCCATTTCAAGGAATAAATGACTAGCTTAGGATAAACCAGCAATAACACTAGTTTAGAAGGCCAAAGTGGTTCTGCTCTTCTTTCAGGCATACCTATAATATAAGATATACTTTGCACATAACTACATATGAGTAGATTTTTGTTCCTAAAAGTATTTTCTTTTATATTTTTATGGACAGGGTAACTTTTCTTACATTCCTTCAGATTTTCCAAAGCTTTCGTGTGTTCGGGGTTTTTTTTATTTCAGATAAGCTTGTTGTTTCCAACATGTACTGATTTTGTTCTGATTTACATTTCTGTTTAATTTGGGCCTCTGTATATACTTACTGTAAGCTACTACTTCTATGTGAGGTACATATATTGTTTCCAAAGTAGTAATTTTTTTCCTCTCCCATTTATTTTTGAAAAACTAATATTTAGAGCTAATATGGCTCTCAATCAAAGTAGACATTTTTGTGATGATTATGCTTTAGTAGTTCTTGATTTGGGAGACTCACCAGTCATTAGCACAATCTGTCTGTTTTTATTAAGAAACTGAATACATTTTTTATTAAGAAATTGAATACAAACCTTACAGTTTTCAGAGAGACACAAATGGCCTTTTTGAATGGTATGCAGCGGAAGGTCATTATCCAGCCTCGTAGGCAGCATCATAAACTACAAAAGCAAAATAAGCTGTCTTTTTCAGTAAAGTCTGGAGGGGAAATCTCAGGTTCTGAATCTGATGTCCAATGCATCTCTGAAAGCTCATCAACAACAGCAGGAGTTCCCCATGGATGCTTGAGGAGAGAATGTTTCTAGTTGTTGTGCTGACAACGCTTTGTACCATAAAGCAAAATTATAATGACAGAGTAAATCTCAACTTCAGGCACACAAGGAGATTTAAAAAATAAGTCAATATTTTATTTTAGACTTTCAACTAAGAAGATTAATTTTGGATCATCAAACTGAAACTTATGATGTGTCGCTACCTTTTCTGTATCTGTATGTATGGAGTAAAACAATGGATAGCATACCAGTTTGTGGCACTTTTTCAGTAGAATTAAATTATCAGTTTTATTTTTCAGTTGGAAAATCAACTGAAACAATCATTGATTTCACAGGAAATTGCCATGGGTGTTAAATTTCCAAGGACTAATAATAATAATAAAGTATCTCTCTCAGATTTAATTTAGGATTTTGTATGCTGCACAAATGTCGGCACAGTATGAACATTCTGTTCGGGCAGTGTTTGGACCCAAAGAGGAGATGCCTCCTAATTCAATAAAAGCCTTCACTTCAGTTTTAACATGTGGAGTGTGGTGAATGCATGGCAGCCTTAGAATGCTTTTCTCCCTTCCCATGTAAGCTGATCGGAGCTGATGGCTGCTTTCACTCATTGCCATGAAGAGCAATCAATTAATGCTCCCCCTCTTTTTAGACCTCAACTTGCCTTACCACAATTCTTTGTCCATACTTCTCCTTCCACTGTGCTATGCGAATTTTCTGGAGAATGCTGAAGTCATTGCAACAGCATAAACACAGGCCTTATGGTGGGTCAGGAGTGGAGGAGATTGAGATGAAGTTCTCCTAATTTGCACTTGGCTAACACAACACTAAGCAGACATTTTTAATTCCAGACCTGTTATAAGTCACCGAGGTTACCTGTGTCTAGTATTACAGTACACCATTATACAATAACAGCAAATACATTGAGGCTAAATAGGTTTTATATTTCTTAACCAGAGGTTAAATAGTTTTCCTGTGAACACAGTTGGATGCGTTTAATGGAAGACTCCAAAGCAGCCTGGTTCTAGTAGTGGCAATTCTCATTTAGTGGTGATGTGAAAAGATGGCTAAAAAGAAGTGATGTACACCAAACATGATGCCATTGAGTTTGATTTATTAGGCAGACCAAGTGAGTGAAAGCGGGTGTCAGGGAGAACTTCTCATTCATATTCAGACATATCAGCTTCATATCATCAACTTCGAACTGCCCCAGTTACCACTCTGACTAAGTGGTGCAACTGACCTTCAGGAAACGCGACCATCTCCATGTTGGGCTTGGACAACAGCTTAGGTCCAGTATGTTACAGTTCATCTAGCTGGGCCTGCTCTTTCTATGTGGTGTTGGATATATGCACACAGATGTGCCCCTGCTCTCTACCTTTGCAGATTGTTCTCCTGCTGGTTGTTGCTGATTACATTCTGTTCCTGCTTGCCATGGCTTGTTATACTAATATCTGGTGCACTTTATACTTGGATCTTGGCCAAGGGAAGACCATATTACTCCCTTGTCAGAAAGGGCAGACAAAAGTAACTCATAAGAAAACCATCATTCATCACAATAAAATCATACACATACCACACATTTGTTGGATGTGTAAAGGTCTATCCCAGAATCACAGTCCTCATATACTCCTTTCAGGTATTTATATGCCATCTTTCATGCTGCATGCATGAAAGATGAATGCACTGTCTTTCATGCTATTTCACAAATAGCATTATTTGTCTTAGCATTCTATAAAAATTACACTTTCAGGAAGTCACATCATACATACCAGTAGTCTCATTTGGGATACGTTGCCACCATAGCAGAAAATATATAATGAACAATTATTCATTACTGTTAAAAATGTCTTTTTGCTGTCTATATTAAGTGAATATTATATCTTATTTTGCTGTTGGCTCCACGAGTCACCTAATTTCTTCCATTAATATTAATTGTTTCTTTGAAATAATTCACAATAGATTTGATTCCTTGAGGAAATATCAGAACAACTCTCTCCTTTAGAATATTCTTCAATAAACTCTATAGAAGAGTGAACTCATGCCCAACAGCAATACCTTTCTATATGATCACAAATGCATCATGGATCTAATTATTGTATATTTCTAAACCTTTTTTCAGAGTTGCCAATGGTCTGTTTTAAACATAGCCTTTCCCTCTCAAAGTTTATCGCCTTGGTAGTGGAATCCTTGTTTCTGAACTGTGATTTCATGATGTGTTGGTTTTGACTGGGGTAAAGTTAATTTTCTTCCTAGTAGCTAGTACGGGGCTATGTTTTGGATTTTTGTTGAAAACAGCGTTGCTGTTTTTGTTATTGCTGGGCAGTGCTTACACAGAGTCAAGGCCATTTCTGCTCCTCACACCATCTCACCAGCGAGGAGGCTGGGGGTGCACAAGAAGCTGGGAGGAGACACAGCTGGGACAGCTGACCTCACCTGACCAAAGAGATATTCCATGCCAAGTGACGTTGTCCTGGTTTGATGACAGATGTCATGCTCAGGAACAAAAAGCTGGGAGAAGAAGAAGACCACATTGGGAGTGATATCAGTTTATCTTCCCAAGGAAATTACGTATGATGCTTCCCATTACACATGATGAAACCCTGCTTTCCTGGAGATGGCTGAACACCTGCCTGCTGATGGGGAGCAGTAAATCAATTCCTTGTTTTGCTTTGCTTGTGTGGAAGCTTTTGCTTTACCTATTAAAATGTCTTTATCTCAACCCACAAGTTTTCCTTTTATTCTTCTGATGCTCTCCCCCATCCCACTGGCGGGGGGAGTAAGCGAGCGTCTGCAGGGGGCTTAAGTGCTGCCTGGGGTTAAACCACAACACCTGATCATTGCTCTTTCAACAGGTTATGTCTGCACAAGTAGTGCCTTGTCTACAATTGGAAGTGTTAAATGGAAAAATTCTCTACCTTTAAGTCAAATCTTCTGATATGTCTTCAGAAGCATATCTATGGTAGGAAAATCCTTCATTAAAATACATTCTGTTTTGTAATAGAGAAGAAACACAGTAAATATTACAGTAATCAATGCTTTTTAAAAGAAACAGTGTTTACTTGTCAGATATAGGATACCAGACATGATGTAATGGGGTGTCGCACTTCTATGTAGCAAAGGGCTGAAAAAATCTTGGATTGGGAGGTCCAATATGCTCAAGGGTCCCAATTAATTTGATGGGTGGGCTTGATAAAACACAACAGCCAAGTGTGCAGAAGGTTGCTTTCAAGTATACTTTGCTCCATTTTCCAAAAATAAGGAGATTTGGGATCGTAGGGCCTTTATACACAGTCTGGTAGATTGGAAGAAGGAGGGGCTTGGGGATATAAGAAGGACCAAATCTGGCCATGCATGGATACATAAGGGACCTTTAGCCCAGTTGCAGTAAGACACCTAAACCTTTAGGTGTAAGCTGATCCTCTCTAACGTTCCAGTAGCAACATGTTAATATATAAGAAGTAATAACAACAACCTGCAATGCAAAGTTTTAGGTAACTCTGTAGCTTGTGAAAGATGAAGTAATAAACAATATGAGGTGTTTTCCTCAGATCCCTCATTATAACAGACATATGTATTTACCACAAAAGAAATCTGTTTACAGCTTATATCAGGAGGAGGGTCTGCATCATTTGTTAGATCATCCTTTGATATTTGACTTGAATGAACATACAATGTTGTCATACACTGGCATACACAGGCCTGTTCATGTACAGAGTTCTCAGAATTTCTTGTGCGGGGGACACACATTCATCTGTTTGACTGCCAGATATTCTTTTAGTTCTTACCTGATTATTTTTGGAGTACTGAGAAGTCTGTTGAATTCTAATTCAGCAGATAAAATCAAGCATTCTGATGAGATATTTCTACATGTGCAACTAAACATCATCACATGATTGAATAGTGTCTGACAATTACAACATATAAAACATATGTAAGAATTATCACTATTTTTAATGGAATAGTCTTATGCACTCCCCATGTAGTCAGCTTTTTGTTGTAGTCTGTCGTTGTCGCATGTAGCACAGAATCCCAAGGTGGCAAGATCTGTTGTGTTATGACGTGGCATGAAACAAAGCTCTGGAGTCTGCTTTTGTCTCCTGCCTCCATTTGAGACTGCAAGCACCCGCAGCCATAATGAATCGTGTGTCAGAGATGCTTCTTCCTTAAATGTAGTTTCTGGTGGATAATTGTCAATATATCATCCCGAATGTAATTGCATGGAAAAACCACTGTGAGTACATAGCTTGCCTGTTCATTTTGTCAAAAAGCATTTCAGTGGAGGAAGAAAGAAAGAAACTTTCTTAAAACATGAAGCATTTGTATTTTGTTATGTTGTGATCTGGCTCCTGTCTCAGAAGGTGAGGTGCATTTAAACTGCTGTGAACAAAGAGCTTTCAGAAGAACTGTCCGTGTCCTTTCATTGATCTCAAGTTTAATGCCTATATCTTCTTACCATCTTTCTCAGCAATACTGAATCAATCATGCACGTTTTCCAACCGTATCTCGAAAAGAGAGACAGGCTGACTGCTCAGTTAACTTCATTTGAATACAATGAACGTCATAAATGGAGTTTTGAAGGTTTCATGTAAACCTGCCTCACTCTTTCACTAATGTATTCATTTTCTGCTACTGTTTTTTTTTTGGTGTAAAGTTTTCTGTACATTTTCCATTGCTGCTTCCTCACATACACATTTGTGTTGAGTTGTTTAATAATATAACTCCATTGAGATAATTCACGTTTATTCTTCCACTTACTCAAGAACATGCAATGATAGAACTGTTTGCTTTTTAAAGATACTTTGTCAATCAAGTATTTTCCTGTATGCTATTTTTTGAATAATCTTCCATGGGGAAATGGATTGCAGTTTGATAGTCTTATTCAAGGAAGTACTAAGCTTTTAACATTGTTTCACAGAAAAGTCCTGTCACCTTCCTGTTATTTGCTCTCTGGCCTTTTTCCTTTACTCTCAATTTTGTATATGACATGAATTTTCATTTACTTGCAATTGTATATTTAAAAACTATGCTTTAAGCACGCAGTACAGGAAAATTTTGTAACGTATTAAACTTGAGTGTGTTTTGAAATACCACATAATGAGAATCTCTCTTTCAAGGGCAATTGTGTTTTATGAAGGATGTCTTTTAATTCATACTGATAAGGAAGTATCAGTATTAAATTTGAAAGTATCACATATACTCTTGAGAATTTCAGATAACAATAGACTGGTAACAATAAGAAAAAACTGCCCACTTGACTCTTCACAGGTAGGGTGGATCACTATTGTCACGCCAATAATTGAGACTGAAGAGGATATTGGACCCTAACACAGAGCTAGAGAAGGACAAGTTGTTTTGAAAATACAGAAAATACCTGTCCATCTGACAGATTGCCTTTGATGCACAGACAGGAGGCATACATTTTAGGTCTGTCTGCCACTGCTTCACCTCACCATAGATGGGTGTAGCTGAGGGGAAAGAAAGAGATTGTAGAAGCAGCCAGGGAAAGTTTTGAAGATGTAAATAAGATCCAGACTAGAGATATATGGCTTTTCCTACTCTTTTTCTATGGATTTTTTTTTTTTTTAATTTTCCTGTGTAAGCATTGTGGATTTTTTTTTTTTTTTTTTGGAACTACAGTGGAAATAGGTCATTTGGATTTCCAGACATGAAGTAACATAGATGTAAAGTCAAACGTATGTTATTGTGTTAGCTTCTTTGTGGAATTAGGGTGGTGAATGCCTAGAGGAGTCAAAGAATGTTCAAACTACATGGCTGCCCTGAGCTGATCGTCTACAGGGTATACCTAAAAGCAACTGTTCTCAAACACAGGTGTGGTTTGTCCTTTTGCACTGACAGCATCTTCAGAGACCCATAAGCAGATTAACCTTGACTGGATGGTAATGTAAGGTCAGTTGGCAATGATTGCTAATGGAGGTGGTCAGAACTACTTGTTTTTCTAAAAGACAAGACTTGTGAGATGTTTTTATAACCTGAAATATGAAACTTCTATGTTGTGTTTGGTGTCAGAAATGGAACAAATGTGAACACATTATAAGCTCTGCGATGGGGAGGTGTCCCCCATTGTTCTCCAGCTGCTTCAAAACTTACCACTGAGTGTTCTTGTAGGGTTTTATTCTGTTCCTGTATAGAAAGATAGGTATGACAGACGGAACCCTAATTGTGTGGGAAGAAAAATGCAAGAATCATCAGGCTTACTCTCCCATCCCTCCAAAGAGCATGTCTCCAAATGGCAGTCCTACCTGGTTCTCAGAGATTATTTTGCTTTGAGGAGGTGTACTATTGATTGCCCTGACGAATAAGGCAATCAATAGCTATCAGATTAATAGCTGTCAGATAGGGCAAAAATGGAATAACATGAACACACCAAGAAACATATTATTGGAGCAAGGTAAGTTTCACAGTCATCTTACTGTTACAAGCTGAAGAATAGAGTGCAATTACTTTGCTCCTGTTCAATTATCTATATAAAAAAATATAAAATTTACCTAAAACTGACAATATCAAGAAGGTAAGACTTTGCCTTTTCACCTCTTACCTCTTAAAGTAATATATGGGTTTTCATTGTGATTTCATGTGCTAGCAGTATTACCCACAGCAGTGCCCTGAAAGCTTCTATATTTAGTTTTATAACTTTTCAAAGAATATCAGTCAGATTTTATCTGAGATAAAATTAACAATGAATGACTTTTTCTTCACTTGAGTTAATGATGTTATTTCCTCATTGGAAATGACATCTTTGTGGGTTATGAACCAGTGAAAAATTCTAATATATTTAGTATCTTTTATATCAATGCTATTCCCCCTTTGCATTCTGCATATTCATATAAAATTAGTATGAGTGAGATAATAATCTGCCATATTTTGTTGGATGTTCATGACAGCTCTGTCTTGTTCGTGTTTTTGTGGCTGACCCTGAGTTTAGTAAATTAATTTCCCCTATAATTTTCGAAATGTCAGGATACAAAACAGAAAAAATGATCTTTTTAAAATCTATTTGACATTTTAAATATGGGCATAAACTGTAGTTTATAATGAAGCTCTCTGTATCAGACACAAGACCTGGAGATCAGTTTTACTATGGATTTCATGTTGAATCATAGCTCTAAAGAAGATGTGCTGGAGTTATGACACCAGTTGGCCTCCTAAATGACATGTGTTTCTATTCAGCTAATGAACTCTTAACTGCTGACTATATTTGCATACTGAGTGATAAGAACTGTTGATACATACCCTTTCAGAAAGTGTGTGACACATTTATATTACACTGAACTGTCTGAATAAGGGAGCAGGTTGTGTTGCTAAGGATACAAAAAAGAGCAGAACACTGCAGCCACTGCTGTGCTGGAAGATTACTTTTATCGTTTTAAAGGGAAAACAAGAATAATCAATTTTTATATGCAGATTCAGGTGGCTGTCCATCTATTCACTAAAAAAGGATGATACAGTTTTGACATTTTTATATTAAATTCTTTGTGTGGAATTACCTTCTAGACAGGAAGCCAGAAAAGATGCAAAATTGCCTCAAGTGTGAAACAGTGTAATTTTTAAAATGCCATTATGACTATTAGTATTAATAATTACAATAAATATTACAAAAAGATCTTTTCCACCCTCAAAAAGCAGCTTTTACAGTTGTTGTGTTTGAAAAGCTGCAGATTCAGCATCTTAAAACTTGCAGTAATTCCGGTTAGCCTATTCTGGTTCTGTCCAGTACAAGAAATAAGAATTACAAATTGGGCTAGTACATTAAGAAGTGACTGAATTAAAACATGCCTTCACTATGGTACAGGTTTGCAGTTTTACAGTCATCTAGAAAGGCATACTTCTGATTCTGAGTCTTTAGATAGAAAACTTCAAGAGATCTTTTCTGTGAGTAAAATATCAATGTGATCAAAGTCAGATGTAAAACCCTCACTAATTTGAGGAGGCAAAGGTTTCACCTCATAAATACCACATTAACATTTCCTAAGCTAAATTGTAACTGCGAGCATGTTTCTGATGATTATAAAATTTTTGATTTTTTTTTTTTTTAAGTGGGCAGTCTGTTAACCATACGATTCAACACTAAAGGAAAAAGAAAAGATAATGACTGTACAATAGCATTTACAAAATCCATGAACATGCAGGCAACTGAGCATCTACAGTGTCTAAATTGGCATAAATAGTGGGTATAAGTGATTTGCATTAACTTCAGGTTGTTCCCATGGCTGGAAAGGAGGCCAGAAACAAACAAACAAATTGATAGACATTCTCACAGTGAGAACAGATTAATAGCAATATCTGACAATGTTAGTAAAGGAATAAACAATCATCATTCTGTACATTTTGCTCCCTCAGACGTAGATCTCCAGGCAGGCATCATCATTGCCCACATTAAGTTATTCATTTTGCCATTTGAATTTGAAATATTGTTTTGTGGCCTCTGCTCTGGCTCATACCACCAGATGTCTGGTGCCTGTGGCATTTTAATTTGTATTCCAGGACCAACAGAACATATATACTAAACAAAAGTCAGACAAGCTAAAACCAAGAGAATAGAAATGAGAAATCCTGGGACAAAAGCCCCAAAAGGAGTGTGCAGAATGGAGAGAAATGTCCTGAGATGATTTCAGTACCAAAAATGCTTCTCATTAATTTTACTGTGGAGGAAGAAATCACTGCCTGACAATTGGGATATAGCCATGTTTTCTTCCTGCATATGCTTATTTCAAATCTCTGCTGCTCCTAAATAGATGATGATACTATTGTCCTTGTTTACCAAATCCGTTGAAAGACCTCTTGAACTTCACAGCCTATCTCTGTTCTCAAGGAAATGTTGCCTTTGCTGTTGCTCATTTGTATTTATTTACATGACTCCTAAGTTGTATTTGAGAGAGAAGAGAACAAATTTCCCTGTTAAGGGCAAGGAAGGTAGGTAGTGTTTCTCCGGCAAACAGAGCTTAAATAGTTAGACCCTGCACAGCTTTTAATTCCAGTATTGTGTGCATAGAAGGGTTCAACTTAGAGGTCAATGCTGAAGTCATCTTTTAAATAATCTTAGAGCTTCCATGATTCATTATTGTCCAGGAAGCCTGCCAAGTCTGAGGGCTGAAACTTCCATTATATGCTGGTTTTCTAGTGGACATGCAAGTAGTTAAAGTTGACCTGACTTTTAAGAGGTTTGGAAATGAAATAACTTTGTTTTAAAAAATGTCCCTGTGCTTCCACAGAGATCTTCATTAATCTGGGAGCCTCTTTTAGAACAAATACAGAAAAAAACACCCCTCAAAAATAAAAGGATGATGAACTTACAACTGCACTTGTTTTAATGAGTGCCTGTCTTAACAGAACTGGAAGTTACACAGGTTTAAAAACAGAACATTCAGAATATANTGCATCGGCTGTCAGTTTCTTCAGGAATTAGTATGCAAATATTGTTGATGCATCAGATTCGTCAGTGTCTTTGTCTCATGGTGAATGTTGAGTATCAGCGTATTAGTTAGTACATTATGCTCATTTAATTCACGTCTTCTAAATGTTCCCTGGGTTCATTTTCTCAGTAAACCCTTTGAATATATATCATCACATTACTCTTTGCTAGAAGGAACTGACAGTTAAAGGATACTTTTTTTCTAAAAGCTTACTCAGTGTAATATTTGTTTTAATTATGTTTTTATGTGGAGTGCCTGGGGATGTATATGTTACAGACACTATAAAATAGAGGTTGGGTTAGAGCAGCAGGAAAGCGACAGAAGTTTCATATTGCAGCTGTCTGGAGTCAAATCAGTGCAGTAAGTGGCTGGGACAGTTCACTTTTGGTATTACCTCTTTTATCTGTATTAGCATGTATGTGAGAAATATGACAAAGTTCCTTTCTTTCACAGAGGATATCAGACAGTAGGCTTGTGTCAATGACCCAGTTGTAATTTCTCACTTGGTGCCTAATACAAATCATTGATCTAATATAAATTAATTAGTGCAATCTACTCTCCCATTCTGCAATTTGAACTTGTCATTAGGAACAGGATAAGAAGCAATGAACTCAAGCTCTAAAGAAGGAGACTTTGGTCAGACATTGGAAAGAACCTTCTAATTCTTCAGAGTGAAATATATAAGGACATTATGACTATTCTATAAAAATAGGCAAGACATGCATGCTGCCAACTATGATGTAGAAATATTTTGGTTCAGGATGGCGGGTAGGATGACCTCCTGAAATCCCTTTTTTAGCATGTGCTTTAGGAATATTTTCAGGGCAGGCTACTAAGGTTTGCCCAAATAGTATCCTCTAAAGTTTTCATTTTGAATTACGGCACTGTGTTACAGAATCTAAGAGATGCAACTGGAAATCAAAATAAATAAATAATCTCTGTAAGGCAATAAATAAATGCCAGATTCTCCTGCTTATTCTCTGGCTAGCTTTTCCTCTCTAACCTCACTTAAGGGGACACAGATTTCTAAGGCGATCAAGATTTCCTTTCAAGAGCAACATCAGCCAGAGCCATGGAGTGGATTTTCAGTTTTGTTACTTCTGCATCTGAGTCTTCAAAATATACAGGGCCATTATTCCACCCAGCACTAAAATACTTAGTCAGCAAATAGAAGTCAGTTGCCAGGTAACTAGATAATTCAGGTTTCAGAGTCTGGCAATGGGAGAAAAGAGTTCAGGCTGCTCATCTGTTACATCATGAACATTATAATTTGCTCTTTAATAAGATTGAAACCATTTATGATTTTTTTGGTATCAGTATAAAAGACTTAGCACCATTTTCACACAGTGAATTTCTTACTCTTTGTACAAATTCTCTCAGTAGCTTACTTTAGTAGCCTTTTCCTAGTAATCTACAGGACCTGCTTATTTAAAAACTCTTCAAAAATTCCTGTGTTTGGTTCTAGTTTTGAAACTGTATCTGTATAACAAATCATGGATGGCTACTGGTCAACACCCTGGCATCCAGGCCTGAGTTGGTTTTGCATCTGCAGTAATAAACGTTTTCAAATGGACGATGAATCGCATCTTCAGTGTCTGTTATGCATAGTTCACTGCAATACGTGTTTTGATCTTTTTTCACAATGCAGAATTAATGAGAAAGATATACTTCCTCAATAAGGAGGTAAATGAAGGCCAACGCCTGAGACTTCTCCCTTCGATCTTAAGTACCATCAAATAAAAACCTCTTAACTGTTGTTCGAGCTCCTGGCAGTCACACCATGTTCAAGGGGCAGGGGCACTGCAGAAAGACATAAAAATCTAGATAGTGCTACGTTTTAGCAAGACAATATTTTTTTCACCACTTACCATGAAATATTGTTTCAAAATCAAGCTTATTCAACCAGAAAAAGAAATACCAGCACAACAGTGCTATGCTATCACTCCATCCACTCTGCTACAAGTTAGGGCCAATACTATTCTGACTCCTAAGAGAATAACTTATTTTATTTTTTAAACAAAAGCAAAAATATCAGCAGAAATGTTAAATTTATCTCTGCTTCTATGCAACCTGGGAGTGGTACAAATACCACCAGTTTTGCAGGGGAATGGAAGTGAATTTCTGCTTTCTTCTTTAAGTTACTGTCTTTCTACAGAACCAAAGGAATTTTTGCAGCTTCAGTACTGTAGATTTTGTAAGCCAAGTAGCATTATCTCTGTCCAATATTGCAAAAGACTCAAACTTATCCTTATACATTTCACAAAATGTGTGTTTTGGAACAGTTTTATCTTGGTGTAGACTTCCCTTGCACATGGTGACTAGTGACTCTTATACATTTTGTTCCAATCTGGATTCTCACAGAGGCAGGAATATTTCAGTGATGACTCATAATCATTTTTGTCTTTTGTGTTTCTTACTGTCTCAGTGCAAAGAGAGATATTTTTGGCATTTTTTGCCTACCGATCTAAAAATGCTGGGCTTTTGTTTCCTAGTTATTTGTGCATAGCATATGGTATCTAAATTGTACCTGCCACAAAAAGCTGTAGAGTATAATTCATAAAGTGCCTGAGACACACTCTGATGTTCTTATTTCCTGAAGATTCTCTTCCATTAGTTCAAAAATCTATTTTTATGATAGTCATTATGATAATTCTATTTTAGGAATGGCTTCTCAGGCTGAAGTCAACTGTTCCATTTTCAAACCTGGATGTGGGACAGAGGCATAACAAGTCCCATTTTTGCCCAGTGTTCCCCATTTCCCCATAATTTTTTCTCTAGGAATGTGTGTAATTATAGACACATGCCAGCACTTCCTCCCTAAACTGTTTTTCAGAAGTGGCTGTATTATGTGGTGGGAATAAGTTCTGGTTTGGAGCACAGGAACATCGTAACACGACCACCTGCCCTAAGGGAAAGCTGCACGCTTATTTGCGTTACAGTGAAAGTAAGAGCACTGCTATGCACTACAGTGGAAACATTTGCATGTACCTTTTTGTGGAGATCACTGCTCATCTTTGGGAAGCCAGTCTCATGTTTCAGGAAAATGTATATAAACTTCCCCTCCTCTCTTTCTTTGCACTTATATTTGATTTTGGAAGGATGGGTGCTCCTGGAAGAATAACCTTTGAAACATGAGCCTGTAATTCAAGGTTAAGGAGAGTGAGGCAGAGCTGTACAATAGGTATGAAAGCTGATCAGTTTTACATGTTATATTAGCATGTATACAAGGCACGCCCATATATTAAACAATTGTTCTTTAAATAAGTCCCTGTCCTCCATATACTCAGTGAGTGAAATCCCAGTGACTGTGCAGGGTTTATGCTTAAACTGATTTATAACTAAATACTACCAGGTCTGCAAACTTGTACCTGCTATTCCAAAAATCTATCCGCCTTTTGAATATTGGAGTCACTGCTGAAGATTATAAGGCACTAGATCAGCATTCAAGGAAGATACATTGATAATGTAAATATTTTTATAATCCAGCTGAAGTCCTCCTACTCTGAGGCAAAAATAACAGAAAAGCTGCTACAGTGTTCAGATGACAAAGGATTAGAATACAATAAACTCCATAATTTTAATGGAGTTTAATTTCTTTTTTCATTGAATGCAAATAAATCTTGTCAAGCATAATTTCTTTTTTTGAGAAGGCTGTAATTTAAATTAATAAAAATTATCACATATTTGTAATAACTAAGCTTTTATAAAGGGTTAATTTATTAATGCATAGAATCCTGTTTAAAAAATCCCATAATGTCAGATATTTATATACCTACTTCCAGGTCACTTCTAGAAATGTTGAAAAGAAATACAACCATTTCAATGATGAATACCTCAAAATTTTTGAGACCTACCAGTCAGTTCCTAATGTTCATTGAAGTTTGATCTACCAATATTAAAGAATAGCAACATTTTTTAAAGTAGGTGGAAGAGTAAATAATAAAAACAGTCACCTGGATCACTTAGTAAGTAGGTCCTTTTCAAGTGGTTTCATCCACCCGTTCACAATGTCACAAAGCCAGACAAGGAGTAGGATTGATATATGCACAATGCTTTCTTTGTATGGGAAACCTGGGGAAATTAATGGACAAGTATCTTTATATGAAATCCTGGGATGATACTGTGGAAGCAAATGCAACCCAAATTTTTGGCTATTTAAATACAAGGGCAGTGACTATTTGCCTCTGTATGCTTTATTGGTGAGACTGATGCTGGAATACTACAGTTCTGTCCTCCACAGATTAAAAAAAAATGAAGCTTCACAAAAATGATTTCTGAGTTGAATGACAACTTAACTGTAAAGTCCTATGATACAGAAAATTAGATAAGCTCACCCAGTCCTGTCTGACCTTAGCTCTCTCATTATGAATCATAATTTGTGACTTCTTCCTTGGACTGAGATACAGTCTAGATGTAAGTATTTTCTCTTGCTCCTCTCACACTTAGTACCTTTGATTGTACAGAGCATCCTATTCTTTAGATACGAAGAAAGGCACGTAAGAATGCTGAAACAAACTGCCCTGCTCTTCCTGTGGAAGCTGGTGGAGATTTTAGTATAGATCGAAGTCTTATCTTCAGGCATGGTGGTTTTTTAGACCTGAGTATAAGTCAGACGACAGAGAGAAAATAATGCCAAAACAGTGGTGATTCTCGAAATCTTTTAATTAGTTGTGCTAACAAGAGATGAGTATAGATGGTTTTTTTTTTGCCAATGGGCACTGTGGGCTATTATCTGAAAAACTACAGTAACATTTGTGACTTTTGAGCTCTGACACCTTAAATTTAGACACTGTCTCTGGGCAACAGAATGTTCTTTTTTCATATTTTGATTTTCAAATGCAGTTTCAATTTAGTTTGACTTCACTACAGCAGTACAGATTCTAGTATTTAAATACTGTTTTCTGGCCGTTGGCCTGTTAAGTCACCTTTACATCAGGACAGGATATTATACTGGCCTATAAAGTACAATCTGCAGTCTGTTGTCGGTCACTTACATCAATGTGTGTTGTAATTCTAATTCAGGTTCTTTAGTCTGAAGTCAGTCATGTTACTTAATCTTTTAGAACAGCTACACAATGAAACCTTCTCAGCCTAATGGATCCAGGCATCTTGTTTCTTGGCTGATACCCAGAAATTGATTGTGAGTTTCTTTCTTCTTCTCCCTTTAACTGAGAGAAGTGCCTTAGAGCAAAAAACCTCTTTTCCATCCTCTGGGGAGGCTGCCTTTATCCATACAAGACCAAATCCCCCAGCCCTAGGAACTGTACTAGGAGCAGTAAGAGGGAGCTATCTTTTCCTCACTGCCGAAAAGCGACCTTTCCTTGTACAGCTTGCAATGCCCAGGAAAATCATACCTATTTTTGTCAATCCCCAGTATGGTTCTTCAGTTAGGAATCATTTACAGGATGAAAGGAATGGAATATGTTTCAAAAGGAAGCCAAACTGCTCTTTCTTACAACTAATTTGTGAGCTAAAGTAACTCTGCTTAAAACTAGAGCAGGGTTTAAAATCTAGATTTCTTGATACATCAAAGCTACTGAAAAAGAGAAAGACTGATTTTAAAAGACAGAGGTATGCAGAGATTATTGCAGAAATTTTGACTGAACATTAAATTAGTGAAGCCAAGTGTGTGTTTCTTGCATCTTGCTCATTGAAAAGCTGTGCCTTTGACCTTTGGTCTCCCTTCCACTGGGAGCTATTTCTCCTTCATTATAGAGAAAGCACTTTCCTCTATTAGAATCACCCTCTCACCACTATCAAACTGACTGATGGATTTTTCCTCTTTTTGACGTGCCTTCTTAACTCCATGCACCAGTGCTTAGATGTATAAATAGAATTTAAATGCTGAAGGGGAAAACACGGATCCCCAAAATTCAGTTCAGCTACTTTTGAACTCATGAGTACCTAGTGGACTGGGCCACCAATGTTTTTCTTAGAAAACTGCCAAAGTGCTTGAGTAGCTGTTAATGAGCATGCACAAAAGGACATCAGGGCTTGCCGGTGAGAAGCAGTTGGGTTTCTGGTTCCTACCCAAACTTACTAGAGTTTGAAAGTAAGTATTCCTCTGTGTCTTAGGCTACACTACTCTTGTTCAGCACCGTACCAGGAGGAGTGACCGTACTTTTCCTCAAGACCCATGATCAGGCTACTTACTGTGGATGTGTGGGACTCAGTTTCAATTATTTTTGATCTCTAAAGAGACTGAAGTTTCGGCCTCCCACCTCTCAGATTAATTTTCTGCCAGTATGATTAGTAGGACGTTTGAGGACAAATATATCTAAATCCTTCTTGCTACTTTTCATGAAATAGAGGAACAATAACTATATAAGAAAGGAGATGTCTTTCACCCTTCTCACCTTTCAGTGCCACAAAGATTTCATTACAAAATCATTGTCTCACCAACTGGACACTTCTCAAGCCTAAGAGATGCCAAGTGAGAGTACAAATTCATACTTAGTATTTTAAGCTAAAACCAGTCTCCATAATTGCTCCTAAAACTTATGTACAATTTTTATTTAATTATCCAAGAAAATGTACTGTTGGGGAAGGAAACTTTTCAGTCTGGTTGGCTTTTCTTTCGGCCTGGTGCCTCCTAGAAACAGCAAAGGTACACTGTGATAATGTATCAAATCATGAAAATTTAGACCAAAAGGGACCTTTGGAGCTTATCTGATCCATCCTTCTGCTCAACGTTTGAATCAGGCTGTAATACAAGCCCTATTTCTTGTGTTGCAGAAGAAGACTCAGGTTGCTTCAGCATGAGTTTCAGATGACAGTTATAGGGAAAAAGTGTGATTGGAGGTGGATTTATATTCTTTATATAAAAAAATGGTTAATTAACTGTAGTGATTTTTCATTAACTAAATGATATATGAACAGTGTGAACTCTAATGTTGTGTGTCACAAACATGAAAAAGCCACCACTGAACTGTGGCTCCAGTGACTTGATGGCTTTCCCACTTTGGAGTTGACGGTTCTTGCTTAAGTGTGACATATATTGAGTGTTTTCTAGTAATTTCTTCTAAATGATGAGAATATCCTGTGTCTCCTTCTTGATGACTACAGACTCTAGTGCCACTGCCCTGAGACTGATGAGTTGCAGCACTGCCACTTCATCATGACCCAAACTGTCCATAACATTTTTCTTCCTTCATTATGAAATACAGAATGATCAAAGTGCTCTTAGGCAAACAAATTCATGGATGACTTCTGTAACTTAAATGTGTAGCCTTCTGCAATAGCCCTGTGAAGGATACTATTTTATTTAAGGCCTACTACTCTTATTTTAGGTGCATGGGAAAAATGTAAACAATTAATTGAATTGATTTGGGGCTGGGTGTATGTTGAAGTTTTCACAGGAAAACCAGAGATCCAGTATTCACTGTAATGTTTTTAATAATTTATTATGCATATTTATTTGCCTCTCAGTCTACAAAACTCATGCCAGGTATAATTTGAAAAGTAATCTACTCCAAGATTGCTGTAAGGCAATCAAGTTTCTATTGTATTAACATAATTTAGGGTCTATCTGTTTTATCTGTTTCGAAATACTGATTTTTTATTTTATTTTTTTGAAGGCTAACATTGATCAGTGACATCTTAATGAACCTTTGTAGAGTTTCATGCTTGGATTATCATCTAAGAGGCACGTATTCAGATTTATCTGAATTGAATATATTCCCTCTTGTGCCGTGTATTCTTTCTAGAAATGAGAAATGTCATACACCCATCTGGAGTTAGAAAAGGAGGAGATAACTGAGGGGCACTTTCCTTCTGCCTTTCTTTCTTTACAAGTAGTAAGCACCGATATGTTAAATGACTTAAAGATGAGATGAAACAAACCATCTGGGCATAATAAGGATCTATGACTGTTTTGAATTATTTCCAAATGTAAATGTGTGCATAGCCTCTAGGTCTTGTTCTGCAGCTTTTCTAGTCTCCTCTAGACATCTATTTACTAAAGCAGAAACACTATTTCATAGCACAGATTCTTTAGTGTCTGATAATTTGTAGGTGAGAATAGGCCATCTTTAAGGAGTGTATGAGAAGTGAGGGATTTCTCCTTACTCCAAAACTGATGAAATCGGTTTTGCTAGATTTTCCTAATTCTTTACATAACAATTATTTCTTTTTATTTGTGAGGGTGCATTTTTTGTAGCAAAAGTACTACTAATTCTATCAAATGATGTCTCAAAACTAGTTTTACTGTTTAATAAATTATATGGAGGCAATCAGAGCCATAAATATATGTGCTTGTGTGCACACATGCACTCATATACGCACAAAGTACCAATAAATCAATCTACTTTTTAGGAATTTCAAAGCCAAGTTTGGGATTATAAAGATCTAGTGTTCTAAAATAATTGGATGGAATGTTATCACCATTGAAACCTAAAGGATTTTAAAATACCGTCTCATTAAAATAAAGTTGCTCAGTTCTGTAATAGGAATGCTGGACTGGAAAGGCATCTCGTATGGTGTCCAACTGTTTACAGTAACAGGTAGCCCTGCTATAGAGGGCATCATTGTTATTGCACTCTGGCTGCTCAGGAAAAGAAAATTCAGCAAATTATTTGTATATTTTTTTCTAGTTCCTCAAATTATATGTACAAATGACTCAATGGCACAATGAAGCACTGTTACCACTGTCTTTCTTTAACAGCTGGTAACTGTTAGCAATGGGTGGATAGGTTTCATAACTATGAATATTAAGCTTGTTTGAATTTATTTGGATCCTTGATTCCAAAATATTTAACTTTGTCTGGGAAAGTGAAGAACCTTGATGGTTGCACTTCCAGATTTGGTTAGATTTGATTTGCTGCCAGATAGTTGTATGTACTTTTGTATGCTGAAAGAATTAGGTAATAAAATTTAACAGGTCATCTGTGCAAAGTGTAACCTCACATTGTTTGTCAGTGATTTTTATGAGAATTTTGAGATTTACTGTTACTACCACACATTACTATTTTTTGCCAGGTGTATTATACTACCAACTTCTATAAGCTTTGGCTTGTGTAGTCAAACAAGTATCGCTGTATTAAGCTATTCAGTAAGCTATTCAGTGAGCTTTGAGGCCTTTAAGTAGTTAGATGTTTCTTGACATGCAATATGAAGTTTGGAAAGGCTTCATATCCATCACCTCCTAGCCTAACTTTCAGGGACTGAGTTAATAAATAGAGCATTGAATTTCAAACAGAAACATTTTAATCTCACCTTATTAAAGGGTGAAATGTAATTGTGCTAATTTTTTTTTTCCTAATTACAAAATTTTTCTCGAAATAAAGTGTAGAGAATAGTGGTTTATCAGTTTGAAAAAGCTCTTGTGAACAATATTCATCTTGGGTATTTTGCAATACATTATTTTGCCTTTTGTACTCATGCAAAATGATATACCACTTGAACAGCAATTGTCCTGTTATGACTGAAGGCCTGTTTTCACATAATGTAGAGCTCTGAAGCTACACTAGTCTTCATTGATTGTCTGTACCGTCAAGTTAACTTTTTTCCTCATAATTTAGCAAAATTCGGTTTGCCTGTGTGAGCTGACCAATGCTACAGAGCTGATTTCAGTAATCTTTCTCTAGGCTGATGTTTTGATCTGCATCAAGAAAAGGCAGATGACTGGAAAATGGAACCCTATATATAAGGAGTATCTTAAAGTGGTGTTTCTGTAATGTTTGCAGCTAGTATAAGAACTTTGAGATTTTGTATAATTTTCTTGCCTTTCTACTCACTTTTGGTTGAATAATGTACATTGTAGCGTTGATTACTTTGGAGGTAAATGTCTCAGCGTTGTTTTGAATTTAAGCAGCTGGGCTCAGTACCCTTAATTGAATTTCATGTTACATTTTCTCTTCCGCAGAAGTGCAGACATTACCAGTGATCTCTAATTTCAAACTTTTCTGGTTTCCAGGAAGTAGATGATGAGATGGACTGGAGGAGGTATATGGCATTTTAAGAACTGGCCTTCTGTTGTTAATGTCTTCAGAATTCTCAACAGTCTGTCCATCACGTTTAGAACTTTTGACCTAATTCAATACCATAGTGGAATTGAGCTTTTCCACTTGAACTGCTGTGTCACCATTTCATACATTTGTTTATGATTTTGCTTTGCAACATCCTAAATTGCACCAAATTTTAAGGCAGCTCTTAGAAATCTAAAGCAAAGAAAAGTAAAGAAAGCAACTTCACCCGATTGGGCAAAGATTTCTCATATGTGGTGGCACATCTCATAACTATATCCCGGAAAATAACATTTTTAACCATTTTCAAAATTATTGATGTGAATACAAGTGAAAGCAGTAGATGTCTTTTACCATGACTTTAACAATGCTTTTGACACCGTCTCCCACCATACTCTTGCATCCAAGTTAGAATGTTGCAGTCTATATGATGTGCAACTCAATGAATTAAAAACAGTTTGGGTGACCATACCCGAAGGCTGGTGGTATTCGAATACCACATCCGGTTTGAGTCCCCCATATAAGGACAACATCACTAAACTGGACTGAGTTCATCGTGAAGCCACCAAGATAGTTAGAGGGCTTTTCATGGACAATCCCTTTCTGTCCACAAAGTCCTGCCCCGGCAGATTTTGATGTTTTTCTTCCTTGCTGAGAACTACTGCCCTTTCTGACACCTTTTGACTCTTGCACATTGAATGTTTTACATCTAATTTTATTTCACATACTTTTGTTTTCCTTTTGTTATTGTTGCTGTTGCAACTATGGTAGCCAATACAAGTAGCACGTACCTCATATCTCAGATTTTAGTCACCTACAGACAAGTAATTCAGTCCTCTGCACAGTGTAAAGATTGGAGCAGGTACAGCCTGAGTTGTGTGAACTCCCACTGTCATCCTCCAGCTACCAACTATTTTGTGACACTCAGCACTTTAGCATTTGAACACCCCACAATCATCAAAGGTCTCTACCACTGCAGGAAAGTAGAGAAGCATCACTATCTCCAGTTCTCTAATGGATGAGGTGCAGAAGTCTGGGACAACTGTGGACTGATGAGGATTGGGTGAGGAGCTCATCTTAGTTGTCTACTGCATCCAGAGCTGAAGAGGTATAAACTTTTGAAGAACTAGGAAAAAAATTATCCACTGCAAGAGCATGTCCTTCCCCTTCAGGAAGAGGGTAGCAATATTCACGGAGAGCAAAGGAGGCATTCAAAGCTTGTTCCTTATTTAGTTTGTATCATGGCGACATTCTGACAAGTATGAATTTTCCTGAGATTTAACTGGAGTTGAAATAAGGCATATATATATTGCTTGAAGTACCTAATCTTGCAATGAAGTCCTGGACTGATCTATAGCAGCAAGTACTTGTGAAATACTGGTCAGTAATAAACACAGGAATTAACATTACAGCCACTAGATGGATGTAGGGTGATATTATTTATATACAAAGACACAATCAGTAAAATTGTCTCTAAACCTTAACTTAGTTACACTATTCTTAATGCTGTTCCCTACTTAACAAACATTTAAGCCAAATATCTCTTATATTCACTGTATTTTGAAATGGAGTTACTAAAATGTGTTTAATTGAAATTAAAAAATTCAATGCTTCTAAAAATAACTGAATACATATTCATGAATAACAATGCCACTTTGAGCTGAGTGAGCCCATACTTAGAGCGGGTACGTGCTGTTCTTCATTAACCACATACAGTATGACCTGTTCTTGTGCAATATGAATGTGAGTATTGCCAGAAAAGTTACTGGAAATTGAGGTTGGCAGTGATGCTGCAGTGTGTCAGCTGCCCTGTGACAAATGTGTTTGTACTTAGCTATGTCTTGAAGTAAATGGAGGTAGCTTATCTCTCAATGTACACGACTCTGAAAAATGGTCTTAAATTCTTTGTGCTGAAGGCAAGTTAATACAGAGTATTTGCAAGATATTTTTTCTCAAAGCATAACTGGGGAAAAAAAAGGAAGGGAAAAGAACTGAATCTACAATTCAAGTATTTTGTATGGTCCAAATGAGCTAAGCAGTAAAAACTTAAGAACATCTCACCATTTGCATTATTTTGTCTTTTCACATTTTAAAATTTCACCTTAAGTTCTACCCCTCGGTGTTTACCTGCACCTTCATTATTGATACTATGTTGTGTCAAAAGCAACATGGCAACAAGTAGAAGTTGAGAAGGAGTACATTAATGGAAACTGTTTCATGGATCTGCAAAACAATTTTGTCAGATAGCAATTACTGTGAAACAGCTTGTTTCTGAAACACTTTTTTCCATTAGATTCCAAGGCTTTTCTACATAAGTCTTCCCTAACAGCCAAGGTCTTGCCCAAGTGACAGCTGTTTTGTACTTTAAAATTGCCATTAGGAAGCATTTCATTAGTGGCTGGCTAGTCTATCAACTAGAGCCGTAGTCCTGCAGAACAAAACAAGATCAGGACATTTTTCACTGGGAATTTTACCAGCATCAACAGAAACGAAACACACACGCAACTCCTGTAGGCCTTCTCTAAGTCTTCTGACTTTATCCCAAATCCACCTCAAAATGTTTAATTACTGTAAGATCTCATGTCAGTCAAGAACTAATAATCAGATACTTATGTGTGTCTCATTTAAATAAACGATGGAGAGAAATCTAGATTATTCCAGAAATGTGGAATCTAGTGGCTTTCTCAAAGCAGAACAAACTTCAAAGTTATATCACATTGCTCAAGGCTTTGAAATGCCTCCACGGATGGAGATTCCACAATGTTTCTGTGAAACCAGGGTTGCACTACTCTGCCAGTGAACAATATTTTCCTAATGTTGTTATGCCAAGAAGGTTTGTTAATTTACAACCTAATAAAGAATTACACTTTTGTGGAAAAAATACTTCCCGCTGATATATAACAATAAGTCACAGACTCACAGAATTGTAGGGGTTAGAAGGGAGCTTTGTAGATCACCTAGTCCAACCTCTAAGCTTTCTTATTGATTGCTCCCATTTCTATTCTACAGTTTGCTAGAGAACAAACCAGACAGTCAAGAACAGGTGATTACATGAAGAGGTTAATTAATAATTAACAAAGACACCATAGAATCACAGAATGGCTTGTATTGGAAGGGACCTTTAAAGGTCTAGTCCAACAACCTGGCAATAAGCAGGGACACCTTTTACTAGATGAAGTTGCTTAGGCCCTGACCAACCTGACCGTAAGTGTTTCCAGGGATGGGGCACCTACTTCCTCTCTGGGCAACCTGTTCCAGAGTTTCACCACCCTTATTGTAAAAAAATTTTTCCTTCTATCTAGTCTGAATCTACCCTCTTTTGGTTCAAAATCATTACCCCTTGTCCTGTCACTGCAGGCCCTACTGAAAAGTCTGTCTCCATCTTTCTTATANTTCTTCTCTGCAGGGGTGCTCTCAACCCCTTCATCCTCCAGCTTGTATTGATACTGAGGGTTGCCCTGGCCCATGTGCAGGACCTTGCACTTTGTCTTGTCGAGCCTCCTGAGGTTCAGAGAGGCCAACTTCTGAAGCCAAGTTCTGTAAATTCTAATCTAAAACAGTCAGAAATCATAGGATTCACAGCCAAAGCTAATATGTTCATTCAAATCATGCCAAGGGTTCATGGCATCACTAACCTTTCTTAGTCATTATCATGAGAGTCATCATTTTAAGACACTTTACCATCTTTATCATTACATCTCAAAGAAATGTCTAAATATTCCTTTCCTCATTTCTTACAGATTTCCTGTCATCCATATGTCTGTGTATTCTGCCCATTGGAACATATCTTTGTACCAAATCTGTACATATAAGAGCCATTTATCTCTACACAGTCTTTTTCTTGAAGAGTCACATTAAGTTAGTAGGGTTTCTCAATCTAAAAAAGACTTAAGTGCCTGATTTTGGACTAGGGATCACATCAGATTCAAAAAATGCACTACAGTGTAGATAGATGCAATCTATAAATCAAAATGTTGAAGATGTGGAGTTGTTACTGTATGGATTTCTCTAAGGTCCTGTGCCAGAGGTAGGCAAAAAGATGGAGGTGTAGAACTAAAGAAAAAGCAGACAATGCAATATAGAAATTACCTAGGACTATATAAAATGTCTATTCATCTGCTTTCAGAGATGATGTTAAATAATGTTCTGAAGAGGGGGCTAAGTAATTTAATTAAACTAGAAATCCTGCAATCCACAGGAAAGATCTAAAGTCCATCTGCTGAAGAGATAGTTCATGTCAGGAAGATATTTGGAGCATAAAGAGCCAAATTTCTTAAGCTAGTGAGTTTCTACAGGCTTTGAGAAAGATGCTCTCTCTTTCTTTCCTTACTACTGAGATTAAAACAGGTGACACTCCTTCCCACCAAAATAGCTAAGTGTATATAGTTCAGAAAGATGACAGTGATCAGTCCAGAAGGAGGCTGACTTAGTTATTTGCTGCCCATCGTCAAATCCTTCTTTTCCCAAGCAAACTTATGGAAAACGTTCTGAAGTTGTTTCCAAGCACTTCTAATTCCAGGAAATATCCTAGACCTGGCACGATCTGGATGTAGGTCAAAACAGAGGATAGGAACAACATTGTCTCACCGTTGGAGTGCCATTGGTAAAGAGTACACAAGCCTTTTCGAATCAGTCAGTCATTCCTAAACTATTAATATTATGTCTGAGGGAGATGGAGGAATTCCAGGGAAACAGTCTGCATATTGTTCTTAGCGGAGAAGAGATGTACTGTCGTGCTGAGAAACCGTATCTCCCTTACCCCTGGAGCCCCATAAAGATTAGTTTGCTGTCTGTCCCTATCAAGCGTTCCAAAACACAGAAATTACCAATTCAGTGCTATAGATTGAGTGTGAAGTTTCATGCTGCTTTCTGTCTTCTATAACACAGAATACTACACCACTAATACAGCCCAATACTTTGCCAAGAAATATAGGATGATACAGATCAACTAGTTAAAACAGACGCCGCAAAAAACAGGCTATGCTGATTTTCAGAAGAAAGGGCTCAGAGTTCATTTTGGCCACAGAATTCTTCCTTTTGATGGGAGACATAATTAACTCCTTTGTTTCTGGCTTACTGGTAGACATTCTTGTGCTGCCCTCAGTACAGCATGACCTGTCAATGGTCAAGAGATTGCATCCTACCTTGAAAAACAACGGCTCGTTCAATGGTACATCTAACTTTGCCACTTCCCAGCTGAATTTCAGCAATGTAGTATGAAGTTCTCAGAGCATTTGACACACAGGACAACATTTCATTTTAACAGCTGCAGCACATCATGCTCGACCTATGTTCTCCATGCTGATTCTCCTTAACATATTGAGAAATCACTTGAATGTTAAGTAAAACCTTACCCTTACCTTTAAGACACTCTTTTATCTATCCTTTTGTGATACCCAGATTACTGATTACTCAGGATGTGAAGCGACAGAAATTGTTCTGCTGAGAAATAATGGGATGGACATCAGCAAAGATAATGTCCCTGCATGCAGGAATTGAAATTTCTTCAGTGAGAGCGTATGAATGACTGTGCACAAAGTTTTGCTTGCTTTTGCTCAGAGTATATGCTGTTATGAAGTTGTGGGGCAAGCAAGAGAAACAGTAAATGCTAAGCACCAGAAAAATTCTGGCTGGAATTTCCCTTGCTGCAGCTTGCAACTGTTTCTTCTTTTCTTTTTATTCTTTACCTCCAAAAAGAGCCTGACCCCATTGTCTTTATAATCACAGAATCACAGAATCATGGAATGGTAGGGTTGGAAGGGACCTCTGGAGATCATCTAGTCCAACCTCCCTGCCAGAGCAGGGTCACCTAGAGCAGGTTGCACAGGAACGCGTCCAGGTGGGTTTTGAATGTCTCCAGGGTTTTAAACTTCATCACCTCCCTGGGCAGCCTGTTCCAGTG
The DNA here is from genome assembly GCA_013400035.1 of Rynchops niger. Lineage (NCBI taxonomy): Eukaryota > Metazoa > Chordata > Aves > Charadriiformes > Laridae > Rynchops > Rynchops niger. The sequence continues at coordinate 280,711 of VXBH01000313.1, forward strand.
CTCTGCCACCCTCAAAGTAAAGAAGTTCCTCCTTGTGTTTAAATGGAACCTCCTATGTTCAAGTTTGTGCCCACTACCTCTTGTCCTGTCACTGAGCACCACTGAAAAAAGACTGGCCCCATCCTCCTGACACCCACCCTTTAAGTATTTATAAGCATTGATAAGGTCCCCCCCTCAGTCATCTTTTTTCCAGACTAACATGACCCAAGTCCCTCACTATTTCTTCATAAAAGAGAAGTTCCAGTCCCCTAATCATCTTCGTAGCCCTTTGCTGTACCCTCTCCTGCAGTTCCCTGTCCTTCTTGAACTGGGCAGCCCAAAACTGGATACAGTACTCCAGATGCAGTGCAGCCTCACTTATACCCCTGATGCTACCCAATTCTAATGATGCATTGTAACAACAGGAAGAAACCTTCTCTATCCCATGGAGTAGCTATTACTCTTGGGTTTGTCAGACAGTAGTAATCTGAAAATCTTCCAGATATCTGCTTCACATGCAGATAATATTGAAATGAAATATGAATGATGTGGTGGTCTTTGCACCCTGAAGAAATACTAGTATAATGTTATTTGGTTATTGGGGCATACACAGGTGAACTGCAGGAAGCCACCACTTCAAAAGACCTAGATCTTCTAAAAAAATGACCCAGTGTACATTGAGATTATCGATGGTCCTTTCCTTACGTAATTCTGAGAGGCCTCATTTCTGCTGTGTCCATGGCTAGTGGAACTTGCACTACTGTATGCAGCGATTTTAATGTATGTTATCTGAGGCAATTGCAAGATAATGGGAGAATGTACTGTAGGAAGATTGAAAACGAGGTGCAAATCTCTGATCAGCAGTAGCAGTTCAGTGACAAATACAGCAATTATAATCCCTGTCTGCTGTATTTTACATAAGATATAGGAATCTAAATCAATAATTTCTGCTTCCATGCTGTATTTTCAGACTAAGGTAAGGCAATTACAAAGGTTGATTTTCATAAACAAGCAGAAAAAGCAGAACCTAACAATGGAAAATAAGAAGGGAAAACTCCCAATAAATTGTTTCTTCCCCTGACTCTTGATTTTGTTAAATACATTTCTGTATCTGTATATATGAGTTCCATGAAATTTAAATTAGTCCATGGAGAGAAAGGAGGTAACACAGGCATAGGCCATCTTGTGTTTCATGGTGCTAATTTATTAAGTTTTCAGAGAATTTTAGCAGGTTTAATGTCAAACTTTTCTAATCACAATAGGGATAAAATTAAGTTTCTGAAGTGGTACACTTCATATTTCACTTAAGATTTGCTGCAGTCACTTATTTCTCAACATGTTGCTGATTGCAGTCTTCTAATTCTGAGAGGACTTTTGATCTTGGATGACCTATGAACCCTGTTTCCACAGGGATATGTCACAGTAAAAGCCAAAAAAAGCTTTATAAAAACAGTGATAAACAGGAAGATTTTTGAAGTTGGTACATTTCTTCCAGTCTCCAGTATGAGGAAAGAAAATGTAATTTTTTTGTTAGATTATGAAGATTAAATCAAATCCATGCCACATCTAATCTGCTGAATGTGTTTGAGAGAGAGTTGTAAAAGAATTGGAATAATAGAATTGTTTAGGTTGGAAAAGACCTTCAAGATCATCAAGTCCAACCATTAACCCAACACTGCGAAGTCCAGTGCTAAACCATGGCCCTAAGTGCCA
>VXBH01000315.1:0-16396 GCA_013400035.1 Rynchops niger
CCAACTAGGAGAGGATGGATTGGATTGTCTAGGCATATTTTTTTTTATTTTTTTTCCATCTTTAAACCTTCTGTCACTCTCAAGAACTTATCTTGCTCTTCTGTTACTGTTGTTTCGGTGGTGGACAACTGTGCACTGAAGAATTTTTCATAGTTTTCTGAAATTTTCCTGAAGAAATAAGAAAAGGGTAAAAGTGAATGTTAGCAAAAGTGGAAAGGAATTTCATAGATGAAAATGTACTTCTCCAGTATAACGCTTATCTCTGTGAAGTATTAGAAAATGGCTGCAGGCAACGGCGTTTCTTAGGCCAGTGTTTTTTACAGTGGAATAACTGAAAAATCTAAATATAGAAGTAAATTAACTCTAAGTGTAACATGAGTTATTGCCTGACCTTGTCTCAGTCAGTTAAATGATATTCATTGGTCACAGAGGACAGTTCTCAGAAGTCACTTAGCAGCAGTGTAGGGCCAGGGTGAATTGTCTTCTGCAGAGATTGATGATTATGATTGACTATGATTTCACCAGTATCATGGAAAACCTTAAAAATATCATTTCTAAATTCTAACTTCCGCAGCAGTGTACAGCTTTAGGTATGCTGTGCATTACACTTTCATTTTGGTTAAGGGATGAGGTATGTAGGCTCTGGTGTAGCTATGAATATATCCATTTATGATTACATACATGTAAAGTCTTTTATCAGTAGTAAGATCTTTATTTTGCAATGGTTGTCTGTAAAGGAGATGAGAAGGTCTGAGCTCAACCTTTTTTCGTACTTAAATAGCCATTTAGTATGTCTTTGGATTCCCCACTGCTAGGGGTTAGTAACAATGTGTATTGACCGTTCCAAAATTTCATCTTATCTTTAAAATAGGACAAAGCAGAATTATTGATTTTTATCAAGACATATTGTACCTTTAGAGCTTGCTTTCTAATTGATCTTTTATAATATAATAATTCATTATTGTATATATATAATAATTCATTATTGTATGATCAAAAGTTAAAGCCTAATGTCAAATTTCTGAACAGTAAATTGACATGAATTACTAAGCCTATTCTATAAGCATTGTATTTTTTCTATGCCATTTCTCAAATGTTGATGTGCCTTTTCAAATCCATTAACATTATAACACACAGTGTTAACCACAACAGGCACCCCTTCAGAGTTCTTGAAAGAATAAAAAATAGAGCGTATTTACTCTTTTGCTAATATAATTCCTTCAGTACTGAGTATTTAAGTATATGTACAGTAGAGAGATATAGTCTTCAATTACAATAATTTTGATCAAATGAAACAAAATATAGAAAAATATTCTTTATTCATTCCTCTCACCTAATATGTCAATATTTTTAAATAAGGTTCTCATTTTTGCATTTGAGAAGTCAAAGCTTAAAAAAAAAATCATTAAGTTTCTTGGTTATTTAGGGCATATATTCACCACTGATTTCTGTTTTCTAGAAGTAAATCATTGTCTGGATAAAACTGATCTTGCAGGCCCCAAAGCTGCCAAGAGATCAAACTTAGGCCAACAGACATGACATATCTAAAGGGAAATACTAATCTAAACAAACTTGGTTCAAAGGACTTGATTTACCAAAGCTTATTAAACAGATTACCTAGCTGTCCTCCCATGGCTCATCTGTGCCCCCATCCAAAATTTTATACACTTAGATCTGTTGACATAAAATCTATGCTATATTATATAGACCAGTTCAACGAAAAAAAAAAAAAAAAATCAGCACAATAAAAATGAATAGGTCTTTGCTAACCATGGTGATGCTAACTGTATCTTCTCAGCTAACTTTTATCCTTGTGAACTTAAACAGGCATTCACACTTGCCTAGGACTTAATCATATTAGAAAGAAAAGTGCCAGGTAGTTTTTCAAGTATATTGTATCTATCCACAGTTATGAAGGTAGAGTGTTTGTACATGCAGATTTTAATTAATGGTTTAACAGTAAAAACTTTTGTAGATTAATTCTGAAATTTACAGTTTCAGTCACCAGTTTCAGCCAATGAAACGTTGCCCATCAAAGCAATATGCTTATAACACTTAATATACTATGTTTTTTCACACAGTGAATTCCTTTTTTTCAGGAATAACATTTGCAGGGAACTGTAGAGAAAAAATGAAGAAGAAATACAGAAACATTGGAAGAAATGAAGAATAGTATAATGATTATTTCTATAAATGAATCTGAGCAGCAAATTATGTAGTCATCAAAACAAGACAGTAAAAAAACTCAATCAAATGAAAGTAAATGTTAAAAAGTCTTTATTGATTAGTTTCTGTTAGCACTGTTACACTAGTGAGTCTTGAAAAACAATTCAGTTAAACAATGCTTTTGTGAATTAATGTAATCATGAAGGGGGTCCTCCATGTGTTTCAGCATAGTGGAATGATTAAATAGCACTGAGTTATGGAATATCATTGTAGGACTGATTTAAAAGAAAATAAAAAATAAAGGCAAGACTGAATTAAATGGAATTGGATAAGCTGAAAGCTGTGTTTCCAGCTTTAAACTTCAAAAATAGCTTGAGGTCACCCAAATCTGAGTACAAAGTGGTTTTGTGTTTGTGTATGCACCTGTACTGCCTTCTATTTTCTTTTATATTTCTGGCATCAAGCACCTGCACAGACTTAAAGAAAGTAATCCCTGTAACCAAAGGGAAACAGTGAGGTTTTACATTGAGGACTGGTTTTAGATCCATGTGTCTGTGTTGTTTTTTTACACTCGCAAAAGAATAAAAAGTAATCTGTTTTATATTAGGCAGGAACCACTAAAAAAACCCAAAAAACCCAACACCCAGACACCATAAAAAACTGAGCACTGTAAATTTTAGACTTAGTAAGTGCCTGATGATTGCTTCAACAGCATTTTGCTCAGTACTGCCAATGGTTTACTGGAGTAATTGAGATTAATCTGATTAATAAAGTGATTTCTTGCACCAGGGTTTTGGTTTGGTTTGTTTTTTTCTCTTTTTTGTTCAGATTGAATTTGGACCAAACTAATGTAGATTTCATTGGACTACCAATTGCATTTTCTTTCCAAATGAAATTGTGAAGGAAAGGATTTAATTTATTAGCTTGAAAGATGAGACGTCATGTACAATTTATATTTTCCAAGATAACAGTTTTATGGCTACAAATAATTGAAATTATAAGTGTTCTAATATTGATGTGTAGAGGCTATACAATGGAAGATCAATAAGATACCACTCTTCAGTAAGTTCTACAAAAAACAGATGATGAAATATACAAATATAAACACTGAAACTAGGAAAATTAAGCAAAGTAGTCACCGCTAGGAAGTGGTTGAAGCACAAAAGAAATTAGTTATCTTAATTTGTTCCTTTGAGTTCTGAAGGAGTAAAGCACCAATGAAACAAGGCCTGGTTCTCACTGTAATGAGAATCTTAAGTATGGACAGCTGTGGATGTTTTTTGGGGACAAAGAGTTCATCAAAAACACACACTCGTCATCCCATAGCTCTGGCTTCACTTCACACATTCCTTTTATTTCTGTTTGCCTCACTTCCGGGTTCCTTTTTTTTCTGAGAAGCCCTTCCAAACATCATTGACTACCTCTGCAGAAGTTCATCCACTGACTTTGGCTTGTGATTTTTCTTCATTTTCTGTGTACTAGGGGTTTGTACTTTATGTTGTTGAAATGATAGAATTTAAGCATTGCCTGCTGTAGAAATTTTCTTATAAAAGGCAGGAAATGCTGGGCAAAAGTCAACCATTGTAAATAGGGTTCAAGTAGAATAAAGGATTGAACTGGCAGCTGTTCGTAGTTTCTGGAAAATTTGTGGTTGATATGATAATGCACTGACATATCAGCATGGGAGGAAACTTTCATAGCGGAAATGTTCAAATGTGCTTTCATCAACAAATATGAATAAGAAAAATCAGTTCTTGAACATAGTTTTTATCTGACAACTAGGGAATTTACACTTCCATAGGCTGAACTAGTGCCTTTGTACAAGCCTACAAAACGAGTCTGACTTTCATTTGACAGTTCATGAAGGCCTACAAAGCTGGAGACTAAAACAAAGTCACAACTGTCACCTGCAGAAATTTCACTAGAGGCATTTTTGCACCATGCTTTGACTGAAGTGGTATATCACATTACCCAGGGATGAGGGCATAAAATTGCTGATCACACATTTTCTAACCTAATGCTAATTAAAGCCAGACATAGTCAGCCAGATATATGGTAGAGATAGGTGACATGAATAGTCAGTCAGCTATTATATGGTGAGCTAGTGCATAGAAAAAGAAGATTGAATTATCTGGTTTGGGAGAGAAGCTGGTTTTACATTACCCAGGTTTATTTACCTAACTATACATAATAGTGTAAAAGGCTTAACTAATACATGCCAGCATTGTCACCCTTTACTATGAAGGAGTCAACAGGATGGTGATAGCATATTAGCACATTAGTTGGACTCCATTAGTTGGACTCTGGACATTGAACAACTGACCACCGCCCTCTGGATGCGACCATACAACCAATTCCTCGTCCACCGAGCAGTCCACCCACCAAATACATACCTCTCCAATTGAGAGAGAAGGATGTTGTGTGAGACCACGTCAAAGGCCTTACAGAAGTCCAGATGGACAACACACATAGTTCTTCCCTTGTCCACTGATGCAGTCACTCCGTCATAGAAGGCCACTAGGTTGGTCAGGCAAGACTTGTCCTTGGTGAAGACATGCTGGCTGTCTCAAATCACCTCCCAGTCCTCCATGTGCTATAGCACAGCTTCTAGGAGGATCTGAACATTGCCAAGTTCAACTCCAGTTGCACTTTGGCCTTCCTGACTGCACCCCTACAAAACTGGGCAATGCCCCTATACTCTTCCCAGGATACCTGTCCCTGCTTCCACTACCTGTGCATTTCCTTCTTGCCCTTTAGTTTGACCTGGAGTTCTCAACTCATCCATCTTGCCCTCCTTTCCTGATTTCTTACACCTGGAGATTGAGAGCTCTTGAACTGTGTGGAAAGCATCCTTCAGGATCTGACAGANTGACTGATCTGTTCTCTGTTGCCCCTGAGGGCAGTTTCCCAGGGGGTTGTACTGACTAACTCCTTGAAGAGCTGGAATTTTGCTTTCCTAAAATTCAGGGTTCTGTCTTTACTCTTCGCCTGACTCATATGCCTCAGGACAGTGAACTTCTTAAGCGCCTGATCACTGCAGCCCAAGCTGCCTCCAATCTTGTCACCAATTAGCTCACTTGCATTGGTGACCAACAGTTCCCTCTGGTGGGGTTATCTATTACCTGGCTTAAGAAATTGTCCTGGATTGGCTAGAGCTTGTCATGCTACTTTTCCAGCAGGTGTCAGGGTGGTTGAAGTCCCCCAGCACCAATGCATCTGCCCCTCCTCCCTCACCTGTCCCTTCTGGCTAAGCTGCATTCCAGCCATGGGATTCATCCCACCAAGTTTCAGTAATGGCAACTAGGTCATAGCTTTCTAGTAGCACAGTGGCTTCTGACTCCTCCTGTTTGTTGTTCACGCTGTGTGCATTGGTGTAGAGGCACTTCAGCTGGGCTGTTGGCCATATCACCTTTTTAGAGGAACACCCCTTAATTCCTTTGGGGTATTTCACTGGTGTATTCCTCTTGGTTTTTATTAGCTCAGGAGCCCCTATCTCATCTCTGTAAGACTTCAAGTGTGTTGCAGTGTGGACAGCACATCTCACTAGCACCCTGTCCCTCTAACCTTGGTGTGTCATCCCACAGCTTGTCATGGGCAAGCCTTATATTTTGTCCGTCCCCCTTCAAGCCTAGTTTAAAGCTTGTGAGTAAGCCAGTTTATGAGTAAAGACCCTCTTCCCCCTTTGAAAAAGGTGAATCGCATCTGACATCAGCAAGCCTGGTGCTGTGTAGGCCATGCCATTATCAAAAAACCCAAAAATGTGTTGGTGACATCAGACACAGAGCCATGTATTAATAGACTGTGCCTGTCTGTTTCTTCCAATGTTGCTGCCTGCAACTGGGAGGAGAGAAGAAAAAATAACCTGTGCTTCAGATTCCCTTACCAACCATCCTAAGGCCCTGAAGTCTTTTGTGATTTCCCTCAGACTAGCAGTTGCAGTTTCAGTGCCAGCCACATGGAAGGGGAGTAATGGGAAATAGGTAATTTATAGCACAAATATTAAAATTTTATTTCACATATCACACAAACACTAGCTACAAAAATAATAAATATTAAAGACTTCCATACAGACTAGTGAGAGCATCTGCAAAAACCAAAATATAGAACTATAGAAATACAAGCCACAGCATTCCATCAAAAAACATCCATAATTCTAGGCATCAAGCAAAGCCTTATTGAAGTGCTTTAAAACACATGGAACATTGACTTCTGATTCCCCATTATAAAGCATCCTTTTTTGAAAATCTCAAAGCATTTTAGGAAGGCTTTTAGTCCAGTAGTCAGTTAGCAAAAAGACAATATGTGAGAACACTGAGTCCTTAAAATCATCTTTGTAGAAGGTGAATGTTGTATAATGGATTTTCAAAGGTGAAATCAGTACATGTAGTTATAAGCCTGTAGAAAAGCAAAAGACATACATATTTCATGAGGTTTAGATTTTACTTCATTTTCAGCACCAAGGAAGTACCATGAGGGATGATTGATTCTCCTGAGATCTTGTATGATGGACCTACTTTTATGCAAGGAAAAAAAAAAACAACTAAAAATTAAAAGTCATTCCAGTTCACAGAACCATCCACGGTTTTCCCTCGAATCCCTTATCACACAGTACTATATCCATTAGAGAACAAATCAGTCCTGTGTTCCAGGTTTAGAGAAACCTATATTTTCAAATCTGTCCACACACATTGAAGCGATTATTCTCACATTCATGTGTGCTTTTGTGTTTCTCAGAACTGGGGCAATTCAGCTATATTGCCTAGACCATTCTGAGATTCACCATCATGTGTCTTTGGAATAGAAGCTGCTATGGACTGTTCCTTTAATTAAGCATTTTTACAACCAGAAGAAGAGAGTGTCTTTTCTCCACCTTGCCCATTCTTTTCTTAATCATTACCCCTATGGGAACGAGATGAAGTTAGGAGGACTGAGAAAAAGGGCATGCTTTGCAACAATGGAACAATTCCATTTGGTTCGAAAATTGCCTCTTTCGTTTTGGAAAACAATTATGAAGCACTATAGCTTGGAAAATCCTCAGTGAGATGGTCTTTCTGCTGTCACCAGCTAAACCACAAGGGCTGAAGTAAGAATCACAACCTGAACAGAGAGGTTCCAGAGAGAATGGTAGTGGGACACTACTTTCTAGTGAGCAGCCAGAAAGATAACCTGGTAAGAAGGGAGAAATTAATGAGCGGAAGAAAACATCCACCTAAATATTGACAGTGAAAATGCCTGCCAACCTGGGAACTGTTAGTCTGGAAACTAGGTCTGTGAACCAGAAGCATCCTTGAGAAACACAGCTGGCATTTTTGAAGCGCAGCTGGATACTTAGAAACTGGTGATATCGATAAGTGCAAAACCAACAAACTGTGATGGCAACTTAACATCTGAAAAGGTGAAAAATAACCTGGGAAAAGGGGAAAACATCCTGAGAATGTAAGAATTTATACTGCTATGGGCTGTCCTACCTGCAAGAACAAGAACACAGTCTGGAAAAGTAGCAATTGTTCTGAAAGAACAGAAAACATTATCATCTATTTGCTGCCCCGCATGAAAAATGTGTAAGAAATCAGGAAAGGAGGGCAAGAGACTGGCATGGATGAGAAAACAGCTCATCTCACTTAAATTTGCACATAAAGAAATATCAGATCAGTTTCAAATATACACTGTCATTGGTACTTAAAGCAAAACCTGGCATTGACCACTGAAATTAATTTCTTTCTCGTCACAGTGAACGTCAAGAGAGATGCAGTGAAAACCTAAACAGCAGTTCTTAGTAATGAATCTGGTAAACCAAGCAAAGAAAACAGTTTCAGAACTGTAGCCTTTTGTTGGTTTGATGTTTTAACTTCTAAAAAATCTGAACTGCAAATGTCGATGTTTTCTCATTACACGCTTGAAGGAAAAATCCCAATGAATTTCTTAAAGTGAACAGTTGCCTGCACAAACATTGCATTTCAAAGTATTCTTCTTCAGAATTAACAACAAATTAGCCCTTGTTAATTGCCTTGCAATTAATTTTTCAAAGCCTTTGAGCAAGGTGTTTGGTTACTATGATTATTTTGCTACTAATATTCACTCTAATGCAACAGCTGTTATGTTTATATTTTTTATTTCAGCACATTAGATTAATATACTGATTTAATCCACAGCTAATTTAAAAGGAAAACTAAAGACAGTACTAAAAAAGCTATCACTAAGTAATATTTAATATTCTGGACACATACAGATGATACCCATTCCATAGATCTCATGAATGTGAAGTTTAATTATAATTAATTCCCTAACTGAAATGAACAGTTGTTGTTCCTCTGTACTTGCATATCATTCTTATGTAGAACTTACAAAATAATGGCTTTAACAGAGAAAGCTAAGTGTGAGTTTTCATCTTAAAAAAAGAAATTCTAACAAGACAGAGTAAATACAGAAAGAATAAATCTCATTGCTATAAAATACAGTCACGAACACGATTATAGAATACCATGTATTGTTGCACAGTGCTTGAGGTGCCTTAGCCTTAGTAATGCTAAAAGCATGGTATTTGCAGCTTTGTAACCGTTTAACTATGCTGCTGTAGAAGGGCTTTACCACAGCCTCTGTGGTTTTATTGTTCCTTTTGTTCTCACACCTTTGTTCTTGTGCTGTTGGTCTCATGGTCTTGGATCTGCCAACCTCAATAATACTGGTACAGTGGGTTCTCATGGGAAATGGCTACCACTGGCATGACAAACACTCCTCTTTACACCCCTATTCTTTCCTCTTGTTTTGCAGGTTCTAGGTGTTTGGGTTTGGGCTGTTGCTTCCCCCCGTCCCCCCAGTTTCCTCTAATATAGAGAAAACCAAACACAGCACACAATAAAATAGACTAGTCCTTTAAATGCTTGACCAACTTTATCTAATAATACATTTGCACAGAAACTTAACAGACAATTGATATGCAATGCTTGCATCTGATTGGTATGCACTATCCTGTGCTAACAGCATTACAAAAAGGAACAAACCACAGGGAGTTAGAGGGTCATGATGAAAAGTATATAGCGCTAAGGGCTAAAGGCAAGGCAATAAAATCGTCATCACCATTGCTGTCACATTCCTCCTCACCACCTCTTGCATTGGTGAGAACCACCTCAGAAGAGTAAGCTTGCACGGAACTGTGTCACTGCTCTTCCAGTCCAGCCACTGGTGAGAGTCTGCATTTTCCCTTGGCCTTACCCTTGCTCTTGCCCATTTTTTCCCTTTTTCTCACTTGCTTCCCCGTTTTTATTCTTTCCCAAAAGTAACTTTCACTATTAGAGTTGCTGTATCCTATCAGCTATTGCCCCCACTAAGAAATCTGTACTTGTGAACCTACCTCAACTATTTTTGCACAAGTGTTGTGCTCAAGAATGTTTGTCTGAGTTTGGTAAAATCATATGTCAAAATCCCATTTACATCCTGAATCAATCACAGAAAGCTCTTCTGTGGAGAGTGTTAATAAGACCTGCTGGGTCCTTGCTTCTTAGCATCTCTTTGACTTTGTATTCCTGTTCTCTAGCCTTCTCCTTGGAAATATTTTATGTACCTTTGGCAGTACAACTCTGAAAAATCAGTGTGCAAATAAAGAAGAAACTTCATAAACAGGGAAAAGAGAGGAAATAAAAGATATAAGAAGCATCAGAGCCCGTTAGTAACTAGACAAAGCTGTGAAAAAAATCGTAGATTAATTTAAAACATGTGACTTGTGGCTAGTAAAATCTTAGATGACATATTGATTTTGAAATTAGTGGGCTGCTCAAGGAGAGAAAATAAATCTACCAGATCTGCTTCCAAATGAGTTTTATTTTATCTTTCATTATCACACTGACTTTGACAAAACCTCTTGGTGACCATTTCCTTGAATAATAATAAATTTAGTGTTGAATTAAAGACTACAGTAATAGAATATTTTTCCCATAAGGAACACCAGAATTAAAAATTTTCCTCTGATTGATAGTACTTAAAAGCATCTAAACCAAGGAAATTTTAGTTTCCTCTAAACTAGTTTGTTGATAAATTAAATATTACTATTTTTATGTCAGGAGTAATTTTTTTTTCTATTTCTCTTGATTTTTAATTTTATTATTAGACCTGATGAAAACTCATTATTTTCCAATGTTAGAAAGGTTTAAAAAGTTGGTGCTGCTTTGTTTGCAAACACAATCACTTAAAGGTAATGTGAAGATAATCTTCATGTTTTCACATAGAGGATTGTTTGGAGAAGCCCTCAATTCTTGTTTGAAGTGGCACTACTTTGTCAGGTGCCATTTTCCTCTTTTCACTTTATTCCCTTCTCTGTACTGCCAAGGTATGGTGTAACATAGGAGGTCCTGGCCCACTATTTCTAACAGCAGAATGATATATCCTCAGTGACCAAAAAACTAAGAATAAAACCAGTGACAAGGCACTGTAAGTTGGTTCTCTATCCAGTTAAATTTTAAAATTGGTGTACTTTGGCCTTAATAAATAATTAATAGACACATATAAATGAAGACTAGGCACAATAAATAAATAATAAGGACATGAAGCATGAGAAAGTGATCAGGAGTAGACAACATGAATTAACCAAGGGTAACTCATGCTTGATAACCTGTTTATCTTCTAAGAAGGAATTACTAGTTTGGTGGATGAGGTGAGAGCAGTGTATATTGTCTGCCTGGACTTCAGTAAGGCCTTCTACACTGCTTTACACAAAGTGCTGACAGCAGCAAGGTGATCCTTCCCCTCTTCTGAGCTCTGGTGAGGCCGCACCTGAAGTACTGTGTCAAATTCTGCGCCCCACCCCGTACAACAGAGACACGGGCATACTGAAGAGAGTATGTAAGACATGGACATACAAAGATGATTAAGAGACGCAGAGCATCTGTCCCATGGGGAAAGGCTGAGAAAGCTGGGACTGTTCAGTCTGGAGAAGAGACGGTTTGGAGGAATCTTATTAATGTATATAAATACCTGAGGGGAGGGTAGAAAGAGGATGGAGCCAGGCTCTTTTTAGTAGTGCCCAGTGACAGCACCAGAGGCAATAAGCACAAACTAAAACACAGGAGGTTCCCTCTGAACATCAGGAAACACTTTTTCACTGTGAGGGTGACCAAACACTGGCACAGATTTTCCAGAGAGGCTGTGGAGTCTCCATCCTTGGAAATACTCAAAAGCCACCTGGACACGGTCCTGTGCAACTGACCCTACACGGCCCTACTTGAGCAGATGGCCTCCAGAGCTCCCTTCCAACTTCAGCATTTCTGTGATCCTGTAATAAAGTAGCAGAGACCAAAACAATTTCTGGATATAATGCAGGAATTACTGTGGATCAGAGGGTCTTTAAAATAAAGTTTGCATGTGGTCACCTTTTTTTGGAGGATAAGAGAATTTAATAATATTGGTGCATATTCCATGCTACTTGGCCTCATCTCCTCACTGACATTTTTGCTCACTAGCATAGGTTTAATCTTAAAATTTGTCTCTTTTTAGCTGAGAAAGCCTGTATTTAATGCAAAATATCTGGGGGGGTAGGGTAAGGAGAGGAAGAGAATCTTTAAGCAGTGAATCACTAATCTCCTCTTCACCTTCCAATTATGATTCGTCCACCTAATCAAAAAACAACTAATAATCCCACTAAAAAAAGGGAGCCACAAATGAATCTTAATCCTGACATCACTAATAGTACTCCTACTCACAATCCACCTACTGGGCATACTACCATATACATTTATCCCAATTACCCAACTAGCCATAAACATAGTGCTAGCCTTCCACTCTGACTCGCTAATCTCCTTACGGGTCTAAGAAACTAATCCTCAGCCTCACATTATTTTTCCACTAATTAATTTCTACATAGAAATACAAAATTAGTATTTGCAGCATTAGTCAGTCCTTGTCTATTTCTACAATGCTACATGAAGATGACTTATATGCATGTTGATTTCTGCAGTGAACATACACCAGAGAGATTACTATCCATTTCTAGCTGCCTTTTACCCCCATACTACTGAATCTTGGTAGTAGCTTCTGTCACTGGTACTGGACTTGCACATTCTGCAAATGCTTCATGTATATATACACTGATGTAAGTGCTTGTTATGGATTCCAGTAAAAAAGGCACTCAGACTCCCTCAGATATTGATTAAAAAAACATTTATTGGACATAACAGGAGAAGGAAAAAGGGGATAGCATAGACAACCTTACATCCCTTCAAACGGTGGGAATCCCGAGTTCTACAGAATTGGACTATACCCTTGTAGTCAGGGCATGGCATGCTGCACAGATCCTTTCTGTGCTAACATTTGCCTGTACTGTCATCTTTAGAACATTTATAGGATTTTCTTGTTGGTAAACAGCTCTATTCATCATTTCTACTGTCAAGGAGAGGAACATTTTACGTAAACATGCTTCTTAGCTTCAAGACTCCCTGCTCATTGCAGGGGTGGTTGGACTAGATGACCTTTAAAGGTCCCTTCCAATCCAAACTATTCTATGATTCTAAGATAGAAAGATAAATGGAGGTGGCATAAAGGCCAGGGACCAAGAGGGAGAGGGAGCTGCATACAGGCTTCCTTGTTACAATTAATCAGGTATGTTCATACAGCAGTCAACTAACGTGTACAATACAACACAGGCCTGCACCTATTCAGGTTAATTGCTATGGGAATGATGTACACCAGTGTTCTGGTTATAACTACTATGCCTTAGCTTAGCTATTACTTTCTCCTGTAATATCGTGATCATCAGTAGTCAGACACTGTCAAAGTCAAATAACTTCATGCCAAGAGTCACTGTCACAGAGTAACCAGTATGACTATTTGCAGTGGTGTGGTTTAAATAGTGCAGTGCAGTGGTGTGGATAAAGGGAATATTGAGGTCAAAGACTGCAGTGACTCTGAGCAATGGCTGGGGTTGCTTCATTCCTAACATTTCTGGTCCTCCAAGTTAAAGTTCACTTCCAGCTGGCTTGTCTTGACTTTTTCCCTGTGGAAAACAAGGTGCAAGGGTTTGAGGGTTACCATCTTTCTGGACTGGACATTTCAAAAGTGTTCAGTTGTTCCTTATTTGGCATAATTTGGCGTAGCTTTTTGTGCATCCTGAGGTGTTACCTAATCAAGGATTGTTCATGAGCTGGAAGAAGGGGAACATTGCATGACCAAATCCTATCAACCTTTGGAGGCAGACTTCCTACATTTCAATGTAAGAAGGGATTATATATGATTAAGAACTTAAATACAGAAGCATTTAATAGTGCCACAGGATTGATCTGCACATGATATGAACTACCTCAGAGAGCACCTGTTGTGCAAGTAGCACAATTACACAAAGGAATGAGTGTAAATTATCCTCCCACATCAAGAAAGGAGTGCTGGGGTTAATAAGATGTAAAAATGTATGAAATCTATCCAAATTAAAGGCATTCTATAAATAGAATCTTTCCTGCTGCATTATTCATTATAAAAGAACTACTGGGGAAGAAATGCAGATTTCTCTAGGTGAAAAAAATATTTTCATTAATTTCTGTATCCATATAAATTATATGACTTATGAATTAGTTCATAATGTGTTACTTATAGCAGTCATTAGATTATTCCAGTGCCAGGGACCTGAGGGCACCACCAGCCCTAAATGTCCCTGCCTAGCTGCCCCTTGGGGCTCTCCCTACCCTGCCTACAGCCCAGGACACATTTTCAGCCTCCTGAGGGCTCCCCTCACCCTCCCCACAGCGTAATGTCCGAGAATGAAACACCTACTGACTGGGTAGTACCCCAAATTCAGCTGCTCTGACTTGCATCCCTTCTTTCTGCAGCACATGAAGGATTTCAGTGCTCCTACTGTTGCACTGAAAAGAGAATTCTTTACTGCATCTATTTAGCTTAATGAAGACTCTGACTGATTTTGTACCTAGATTTCTCTGAATTATGCTGTCATCAGCTATATTATAAAATTACCATGCAGCTGACAGACCACTGTAAAGATGTTTTGTGGTGACTTTAACATTTGTTCTTCCTTCTCAACACTGTCATTTCTGCATTTCCTTCTCCCCATTTTTGTCAGGGACAGTCATACACAGATAGTCTCCATCAGACAAGGGACGGGGTAAGGCAGCTGTAATGCTGGTGGCAGAACTCTCAGTCTAAATTTTGTTAATAGCGTCATGAGGATTTCTGAAGCTATGCTTAGTAAGTGGAAAGAGAGGTTCTGCGTTTTTCCCCTAGAGTTTGTGAAGCTCAGAGGAATTGCATGAACTGACTGACTGCTTAGTCTTTATTGCCTGCATAACAGCTCAGTGTCCAGTTCTGCTTGCTTTCAGAAATTTTCATGTCAATTTGTGGGTAGGGATTCTCTAATTTGGACCTTGCAGTCTGCTACCACTGCAGAAGGAAAATACACAGAAGCAGCTCTGACACTGATTAACATCTGTTAAGACTATCTGTTCTGGAAAGCTTTGGAAATGTAAGAGATTCCTCCTCCCACATATGCTGGGCCACGTGTGTCAGTCTCTAGTTCCTCCTAATTCAATTCAATAGCCAGTCTCTCTGGTAGCAAGGCTGAGCATGTATTATGGAAAGGCAGCTTAGTTTGTGTGCGATAGATACACATATATACATGGCTGGCCACACAGATAACACAGATGCACTTACAGAGCACTCATACGAACACAGGCAGCACCAGCAGCCTGATCCTGCTGCCTTCTCTGGATGAGCAGGATGGAGGTCCAGCAGTGAGCCCCACTAGGGCACCTCCACCTTGCTCAGATGAAACATATGTGTATATACATATGGAAAAAAAAATAAAGTACATATATGCGTGTGTGTGTTTGTATATATATACGATATAGATCCCTCTAGCAGCTAAGCTGGGGCAGCCAGTATGCCCAGTAGCTGCACCTGGATTCCAGTCTCCCCAGTGGCTGGCACCTGAGGGACATACAAACTCCACTCTGTTTGATGATACAGACTGTCTCACCCTGCCACGCCTGCACACATATGAACACATGCCCCCACACCTGTAGCTGGATGGGACTCCCCTGATCCCCAGCATCAACCTCCTCCCCCATGGTCTCACCCTTATAGACACATCTGATGCCTAGGACACATCACCTACTCACCAGCTTGTCTGGCTTGACCTTCAGTAGGGCTCTCAGACTCACTTGCACGCCTGCACTCACTCCAGGTGCTGCACCATGGGCACGTGTGGCTCTGACCCACGGTCTCACTCCAGTGCCTAGTACTTTGTTTCACTCAAGGTTCTCCAGTCACTGCCACCATGGACAGGCCCTCTGTACCCATGGTCTGACTCCAGTTGCTGGCACTCAGACCCCCATAAACACATATGCATACAGAGCCTTTTACGGGAAAAATAACTAAAGGTAGAGTTTAATGAGAGAGAAGAGAATACACTGATCAGATGCAGAGCACAGCCAGATTGGACTGACCAGTCCCTGCTTACAGGTGACCAGACCCTTTTATTCCCTTATCCTTTCATTTTCCCACCATTGTTCCTCCCCCAAATCACCTAGATCCTTCCCTTTTCCCACCTTTGGTTACTCCTTGATACATGCCATAACAAGTCTTGTGCAATCCCAAAACTGTCTTCCTCTACATCCCATATTGTGTCCCACACCTGTAAACAGTATCAATCACTCAGTCTTGAAAAGGTGATCCAGAGGGTTTTTCCCATCTTCTTGGTGGGTTTCACTCGATGGATCTGATGGCCATGGGAAAGCACCGTGAGGAGCCTGGACAAGATGTCCCTTTTCAGGCGTCTATAACTTGTGTTTCTTTGCCTTTCATCATGCCTCTGTGTTCCCCCGTGCTTGAGGACATGGACTTTTGATGGTCTGGTGGCTCTCCTGTGATAAGCTTGAGAGCAGCTCGGACAGCTTATTAATTGAGTTACCCCAGCTGCCAGTGTTTCTCTCCTGCTCTCTTTGTGTGTGCTGAGGAGCTTATCACTTAACGTATTGTTATCCTTCAGTAGAGCTCTAATATTTGAATATGAAATCTTGTTTATTACACCTGATTTCATGATATATACTGTTTATGCTATAGGCTTATTTTAAATGTATAAGATCCTGTGTTGTGCTTGTGGAGTACATCTTTAAAAGATGTCTCATCTACCATGTTTTCAAATCACTTCATGTCAGAGAGACATTTGACATGAATACCATATGGAACAGTTTAATTGAGGGACTAATCAGTAATGGATCATTAATCATAGAATCATAGA
>VXBH01000318.1:1575-39558 GCA_013400035.1 Rynchops niger
CGCGCGGTGCTTTGGTTACATTGGGTATAGAAACGCGTTTTCCAGGTCACAAAAAAACCCTCCCAGTTTCACGTGTGTCGCACATGGCCAAAATGGCTACGGTAAAGGGGCTGCCTCGGTGCTTTGGGCATCTCACTGGGCATGAGGGGCCACCCCACCCTGAGCCCTGGGGGTGGTTGCTGGTGACTGGGAATAAGGAGCGAGGCTTGGCTCGGGCAGAGGGCACGGAGCCCATACGGGAAGGCAGGAAGCGCTCCCAATGGTGCCCTGCTGGCGGGGGCTTCACCCCAACCTCCTCGGCACTCGCCTCCAGCCATACAGCTGCTCCGGCATCCCCTGGGATGTTGGGTGCTTCTCCAGGGGGAGGCTGCGTTTCTTCTGGATCCTCTTGAGGAAACACCAAATGCTCCGTTGCGGTTTCATCTTTCCCACTCCACGTGCTGCTAAGATGCTCCGAGTGCCCGTCGGGTCTGTGGCCCCACAGTGAGGTGGAAGGCAGGCACCTTCAGCGCCAGGGATGGGGAATGTGCTTCAAGCGTTCGGCATGCCAGAGATGAAGATGGCCGGAGCTCAGGCTGTGGGAAAGCTGTTGCGCTCTCCTAGGGCAGGCGCTGGGGCAGCTGGGCTGGTACCAGCGCTTGGGCTTTCACCCGGCCCCGGTGGCTGGTGCGTGTGCCTTGGGTGGGCAAATCCCACGGAAGAGCTGAGGAGAGCTGTGGAGAGCAGCTCTTTTGGCCACTGAAGCTGGGTGCTTTGTGCGCAGGAGCTCAGCCACCTGGGGGGAGGATGTTTTGCAGGGGCTGGGCAGGTGTGGGAGGTGACGCCAGGGAGACCCACACGTGGGCACATCCCCACGGAACAGGGAGTGGTGCTGCCTTTCACCCCCAGTGAACTCCCGGCCAGAATAACTCACATTTCTTCATCAATTCACCTTTGTTTTCACTGACCTTGGCATGTTTAATCAGGGTTATATTCTCATACAGATAAAACCGTCCTCAAACGGTTGTTACAATATATTGGGCACAAACAGGTTTTCATTTGTTTATTCATTTTCTTTATCTCAGGCAGGTAGGGCTGCTCCTTTCCCACAATCAAGCAGCAAAGAGAACCTCCTATTTCCATTTGTGCCCGAATCCCTCTGCTTCTGCCTCAGCAGCAGGGGCCCAGGCACTGCCAGCAACCTCCGCAGTGGCCCCGAGCCCCTGCATGGAGCATCACTCACGGCTCTGTTGCAGAGCCCTGTCCTTCCCTCCGAGCCACGGCACTATGCTACCAGTTGTGTATGAGGTGGTGAGGCTGGACAACCACGCAAGGGCACGTTTGGGTCCTCTCAGCAGAGGCTGGGGCAGGCTGGCAGGCAGGGGTTATGCACCATGACCCCAAGCCATCACTTGGTGCATCAGCCTCCTGCAGGACACCAGCTCATCTCCAGATTCTGGGGGAGCTCGACTCCAGCATCCGTACTTGAGATTACATCTGTAAGGGTTACAGCTATGGCCAAAATTGAGGTGGTGGAATGAGCTGATATTCACTTCAAGACCCAGAACGTCTCAGAGGTCCCCTGAGTAGGTTGGTCCCTTCTCACCGAGCTTTGATTATCTGAAGGTTTGGTGTCCGGTGTGAGCTGGTGGCCCAGCTTCGCGCCTGAGACACCAGCAAAGGCGATTCCCAAGGGCCATTCGCCACGCACAGGGGACACTGTCTGCCGCAGGTGGAGATTTGCTTTGCTAGAAGCAAAGGTGCACGGAGCTGTCAGAGGACGACGAGGCGCGTGGGGGCCATCTGCCCATCGCCCCGCAGGTCCCTTCCCTGCCACCCGCCCACATCCGTGGGGCAGAGGAGGGGGCCCAGCACGGGCAAAAGGAGGGGTTCGCCCTCCATCCCCGCGGCTCCAGCCCCCAGCCCACATGTCCCTTCAGCCGGTGCCACTGCCTGGTGGGACCGTCAGCGTCCTGCTGAAGTTTCTCGTGTCGGTAGCGTTTTGAATGGGACAGCAACAGAGGCTGTGGCAGTGCAGAAGAGCACGTATTCCCAGCTGCCAGGGTACGCGTGTTCATCATTGCTCCGACATCAATTGTATAGGAGCCTTCTCCCCCCAGAAAAACTCTTTATACTTCAAAATAATACTACTAATAAAAAAAAAAAATAAAATACATGGCTTGTTTACAGCAGAAATCGAAATTCCACATATAATCAGAAGTTGGATTTTGTCCTGCAGGCACTGGATAGGTTTCTTCATATGAATATTTTGTATCTTTCTCTGGCCAAAAGAAATGTGCAAAATGTCGTAACGTTTCTGTGCTTTCCTTTGGACATTCCAGGCTTTTGCTTAAGCTTCTCATAAAAGGCTATTTTCAGTGCAGGGAGGAAAAAAAAAAAAAAAAAAAGACGACAAGAAAAGCAGCCTACAGTATGCCGAGTCAATAAAGTAATGCAAAAGCATAAAACACAGCAATGATAACAACAGCAGATCTGTAGATTCTGAAGGAAATAAGATGGGGATCAGGCAGAGCGGTAGCTGGAAATGAATGCATAAAAGCCAAAAAAAGACTGGTCCTAATAAACAGCCCAGGTTGAATCAAAAAGCATTTGAAGCGTTAATTTATTGAATAACTTAGTTTTCACGCCTTACAATTAAAAATAGTTGTGGTTGGGCACGTTGGGAGACAGGAAGCGGTTGGAGTCTCCAGGCTGGGTTTTCCACTGGGGAGGGAACCCAGCCTAACCCCCCTCTGCCAGCCGGGCTGTCCCGCTCGGGGACAGATGGATGGCGCTGCTTTAGGCTGCTTTACTTCGCTCCCTCGTTTTCTGCTCGCAGCCCTTCTCTTCCAGGCTTTTAAGAGGCAGAGGGGCTTTACGGGAGCGCTCAGGGCGGGAGACGGGGTAGCGGCGGAGCTGCCAGGGCGACGCCAGGCCCTGCTCCCGCTGGGCGCGTGGTGTGGGATGCAAAGCCCTCTGAAGTTGCCGGGAGGCTCCGTGGTCACTTCAGTGAGTTTTGGGACCAGTCTCTGGTTTCGGGAGCCCTTTGGATCAGGCGTCTGAATCACCAGCTCGAAGCATTAAAAATACCAGGAGTCAGAGCATTTTTCTTCCCTCCAAAATATCCCCCAGTGCCAATCAGCAACCTAACCGAGCACAAAACCCCACCTGAGATCAGCTTTCAGATCCCAGCCTTTAATTCATACGTGCTTTTGGAGTTATTTACCTTCCTTTTCTTTTTGGCGTGCTGGCGTGATGTTTTTAAGCTTTCCCCCCGCTGCCCCAGGGCTCCCAGAGCGGGCTGGTTAACAAAAATAATCATCACCGAGTATCGAGAGGTTAGAAAGTGACTGTGGTGGGATGGATCACCTGCAAATGTAGGAACTAGGAGGGTGCCCAGCCGGCTGCAGAGCATTGGGAGCCCCCTAACAAGGGATTCAGCCGTGGGACGGGAAGAGCCAGCGGTTCAGCAGCCCCAGAAATATTTGCTGAACTCTCCCGGTAGTAGCAAACTGCGGCGGCCGCTACCTGCTGCCTGGGAAGCCGGTGTCACGGAGCGGCACAGGGCCATGGGTCAGCTGAAGCAGAGCCCACGCAGTTTCCGCCTGATGGGTTGCTAACCAAGATACGCTTTTCAGAGGCTGTTAATTGAGTCTGATGAATTTTGCTCCGGTGGGACCTATTACGGGCAAAAATACAAGTGACATCAGAGCCATAACTCATAAAAATCAAGTCCCTGAATTACATCTGAGAGCAATATGAAAATGCAAGTGGGATTTCAAATGGTATCAAATAACTTTCTGTCATACCTTATTAATACCGCAGAGCTAATAGAAACAGCTATATTATCATCCTAATGTCATTATACATATATAATACACATGCGCGCATACACACAAACAGCGTGTGTAATTATAACAACATTATTTTGTTCACACAGCCTGAAAAATGTGATTAGATGGCGGCTCTGAAATGGCAATATTCAATCAGGTATGACTCGTCTATTGGCTCACAGCGCGGTCTTCTACTTATGTAAAATTATGCCTTGTTACGTGCGGTGGTGGCGCGGCCAGCTGCGGAAGAAAGAGGGAGCTGAGGCCACGGAGATCATTTCTTCTCGAGTTGGAAGGGCTGAATTGTCATTTCAAAACTGAAATACTGTCACTGTCCAGCGAGCTATCCCCAGCTAGCCTTCCTTGCCTCTATCACTTCAGAAAACATGCTAATCTATCTGCTAGAAATAGCTGCCTCTCCACAAAATCCCAAATAAAATCTCTCCACTGGAAACGATCCTAAATACGACCAAACTATTTCTTTTTTTTTTTTAACTGTAAAGCTCGGAAGGGGACGTCGCCTGGTGGGGCTTTCGATGGGCTTCAGTTTGCAAATGGTGCGCTGGAAACACGCACACCAGCCATTTCACATCCAGCTCCTGTCAAATAATTTACCTCAACTGTTTTTAGTGAAAATATGCAT
This sequence comes from Rynchops niger, assembly GCA_013400035.1. Classification (NCBI taxonomy): domain Eukaryota; kingdom Metazoa; phylum Chordata; class Aves; order Charadriiformes; family Laridae; genus Rynchops; species Rynchops niger. The sequence goes on from VXBH01000318.1 coordinate 6,031, forward strand.
ATGTGTGTGTATATATATATATATATCTCCCTGCGTGATGGGGATAGCTGGAAATATTCGTCTCTAAGAATGCCAGGCCATATTTACCCAAGTCAGTGGTCAAGGCAAGTTGCTATTCTTGGTGTGCCAGATTTAAATCGGTTTAAGTAAACAAGCTGACCTCTTTCCACTTAACAGGTCTTAGCCGTCATGGGATTTTTTTTTTCTGAGAAAATGGTTTTTTTAGATAAATTTGTTGTGCCCCAGAGGAGGGTAAGTGGCTGTTTCGGAGGGAGCAGCCGGTGCTGCCGGGGAGGGCAAGGAGGGGGTTCCCAGGCAAGGGATGTACCAGCCAAACCCCAAATTTGCCTTTTTCTGCCCTGCTCTCATTTGAAAGCACGGGACTTCACCTCCTCCTTGACTCTGAATACCTTGCCCACGTCCAAGTGCTTATGGCAGCTCTTGCTCTTCTGTTTTGGGACTGAGTTTTTCCATTTTTCCCAGTTCGGTTCATGCAAGGGCATTGGACCTCTCCGTTACCAGGATCTTTTTTAACAGCACTAGGATGAGATGCAGTGACACAGAGAAGGGGCTCCTGAAGTCCCCCCAGTACCCACCAGGCTGCTGGCCAGTCCCATGCTTGCAGCTGGAGGACACGGGGCTGGTGCGTCCACCACCATGACCTCCCTCTTCCCTTGGTACCCAGAGTTTTCCCAGTAAGGTCACTTCTACCCATTTATTCCCGTGTCTTCATCCTTTATCCGAGCTACAAATGTGACAAAACCGATGAGTCCATCATCCAGCGCAGTTCAGCAGCATTTAACCTTTGGCGAAGCTGCCGTCAAGCTGCTCCTACCTGCACGCTTACTCGAGGCAGAGCAGCAAACACCCCGCTGGGGGCTGCCCTGCAACTCGCCTCACCCAAATTTTGTCTGAAAAAGGCTTTCGGCACCTGGCACCAAGCAGCAGTAGAGGAGGAACAAAGCAAAACAGCTGCTGGTATCTCAGCTCCTGGGCCTGAAGGCTGCTGCTTCTTGCCTCACAGGACAACTGGCTCGATAGGCAAGTGCTCCGCTGTGCCGGGCGGCCGCGGTCCCCGGCATCAGGGGGGACAGCCATTTCGGCACCTCCCGCCCAACCTGCATTGCGGTTGGGCTGAAATAACTACAGATTATAAACATCAGACTGGTCCGGTAAACACTGGAGAGGAGGCAGAACTCATTCCTCCTCCTCTCAGTGCAGGTACACGCATCAAACTAAAATACCAGGAGGGAAAAGGAATTGATCTGCAAGTCCAGCTCTGCCAAACACAGGGGGTTATCCAGCCACTGCTTCCAGGGCACCCGGATATCTGCCGTACCAGAGAGCCTGTCTTCTCCGCCTTTCCAACTCCTCTCCTTACCCAAGTGAGCGTTGGACACGTTTCCAAAGTACAAGAATCTCTGAGGTCTAACCACCATCCTCCACCGCCTCTGGGGATGAGAGAGAGTTGGTGGTTGTTTTTTTTTTTTTTAAATCCTCTTGAGAAACAGATGCTTTGGCTCATCTTCATTATACCTAGCCTGATTTATTTTAATTGCTCTGGGTATCCGGAATACTACGATTGCATAATCTCATGCACATGCCTTTAAAAGGAAGCCTTGGCTGCAACGCCGGGAAGGCAATGTTAAATACGGAAAAAGTACTATGCAAAGTCTCATTTATTTTGGAAATCACTGGAAAGAGTTCTACTGAAAATTCGCAGCAAAACATATGCCGCATTTGAATAATGATTTTGAGAGGTGCTTTACCTAGCTTTGCAATCTAAACAGGCTCCAAAAATGGCAGAGCCCTTCAACAAGATGCGACTCCCAACACCCTGAATTTCAGCGAGCCAAGGGACGGTGAGGTCCCGGGTGGCAGCCCCAGGGCCGGGGCCAATGCGAGAGCTGGACCACGCACCGGGAGCAGGGAATTCCCCACAGGGCAAATAACCAACACACAGCAACCCAAGGGAAAACACTTTTTGAGCAGCGTCAATGGGAACCGCAGGCTCGGGATGGCGAGAAAGGGGGCGGCCTGCTGAGATCTGCCCTTCCCGGGTTTGGAAACGCAGGACTCCGGCTCAATAAGAGCAAGCAGGAATAACAGGACGGCAGAGAAATACCTGAAAATCATCCACTTGTCTTATCTGATGCAATTCACCAGATGCCAAATATCGTCTGCTTGAGAAAAAAAGGTCCGTAGAAACCTTCTTCCAATTAGGGAAAAAAAAAATATTATTTAATGTACTTCATAATTGGACATAGAAAAAGGATTTATTTTGAGGTCAAGTCAATATACGTTATCTGTTAATAAGACGCTGCTTTTCTGGAGAGAGATCCGTATCTTACCAAAAGCTTTTTCTTTCTTTGTGTTTTTTTTTTTTTTGTTTTTTTTTTTTTTTTTTTTTTTTTTCTTTGAACAAATTAATACCTGCCCTAAATACTGTCCTGAAGGCAGCGGAGGTAAACACACACACTCTCACTGCCCCACACCCTGCCTGTACCTTTGGCACATTGATATGCTTTCCTGTCTTCTAGGGAAAGGAAAAGCCATTAATTTTATAGGTTACCTACGCTGTATTAATTAAAAACATGCAACTGAGATTTTGTTTTGCAGAAAACATACTCGATTTATCCTCGTCCTTAGCGTCCACATAGGGAAATGTGTCAGTGCCTCTGGATGCGCCACAGACGTTGCGAGGGATGATTGACCTAAACGGGCTCCGTGAACTCCACGGGTGAAGGAGGAGACCCATAATCCTGTCTTCTGATGTTGAAGAGGAACCGTGAGCACTTTTCACTTGATTTCACGTTTATCTGGGACCGAACCAGGTTCACGGGGGTTGGGCAATGCCTATTTGCCACGCCAGACGCCAGGAGCTCAGTCAGCGCTGCCGTACCCTGGCTGGCAGGTGCTTTCAAAATGGGTGGTATGAGGGGCTGGGAACAGGCAGCGGTGCCACAGCCGACAGGCTACACCTTTAAACACCCACAAATTTACTTTGGGTTCGCAGAGGATGATGAGATTCACGTTTGGGAGAAGGAGCCCGCAGAGACTCTCAGGAATATTAATGTTATCACAGAGGTTTATTAGCGCCTGCGTGTCGAGAAGAGGGTAAGGAAACCCTCTGGGTTTTGTTGCGCTATCAGCAATTATCGTGCGAGAAGATTTCTGTTCCTGGTCCCCCCTCTGATAGGGCTTGGGAAAAAAGGCTCCAAGACAGATCTTTGGAAAGGGTTTGGGTTTTTAAGCAGCGCGGATGGTTCCTCCATTGCCTTCCGCAAACCTCCAGTTTCAAAGAAGTGCTGAGGGCTTTCCCTGCCCATGCCTCTCTGAAGCGCTGCCATTTCTAGCTCAACGAACCCCTGTGCCTCACGCTCGTGAAATTCCTCCGTGCATCTGCCATCGCACAGAATTAAAATACCCCTTCAGATGTGGGTCTGCACCTCTGTTTTGTTCGCGTCCTTCAAGCCCAGCTACAGCCCTTCGCTTCGCTCCCCTCCTTCTCCTTGTGCTGGTGGAGAGGTGTCACCAGCGTTGGAGGTACGCTCGAAGAGACGTGGTGCTGTTGTTTATTCAGACGCCAAGAAGAAGTCGGTGATCGGCTTCATGAGGAACAAGCCATCAAGATGTGAGTGTGAGATCTGGAAACCTGTCCCTGACATGCTGGAAACCCTTCCCGTCCCTTCTCCTCTTTCTCTTTTATTGGGGTAAGGGCTATAAAACCTTGTGCCTATTATCTAGGCTGGGATCTAGTGCCGTGATCAGCCTTTGTGAAAGGCTTGCATTCTTTTCAGCTCTGTATACATTAAAGAAGGGAAAAAAATAAAAAGAAAAGGAACAAGGCGGCAGTCCGGCTGAGCAATGATTGGAGAGCAACCTCCTCAGCACGGCTCAGGGCTGCTGCCCACGGAGGTGCCGCAGAAATCAATGGGCTGTTGGCAGGAGCGCTCGGGAAGAGGGATGTGCCTGGAAGGAGATCCATTTCTCCTGAAAGCGTCATTAAGGCTCCTCTGTCTGGAGGTACGTACGGTTAAAGATGAACCAGACTTCTCGACTTCGGCATGGAGCCGCAGCACGTGTGCGAAATTTCATCCGTATTTACATTTCGACACACAATACAAGTGCCCTCAGCCAGACAGTGCCTTCACTGGTGGACGTGGTACCCCGTAGCATCCCCCCAACACAGACCTACCAACAAACCTTCCAAACTACAGACAAGGCCTTAAGTCGGTCTTGGTTAAACTCCACGTTTAACTTCTCGGTGAGAAGTGGGGCATTTGCTGACGGAGGAGCTCCCGGCTGTTACATTTAATTAAGGATTCTGCTGAAAGTTCTGTTTAAAATCACAACGCTTGCTGCTTAGAAAAGCGTAGGTGATTCCCCCAGAGGCCTGGCCAGCATTCCTGCTCCTATTGTACAACATTATTGATTAATCAAAACTAATGCTCACAGCTGTTGCCTGATGGATAATGTCTTTGGTGTTTGCCTGCATATAATTATTTACTACTTTATTGATGTTATTTATTTCTTCATTAAGTATTGTTGGCTGTTTAATTATGTGAAGCGCAACTGCTAGTGTCGCTGCTAAAAGCCACGGGAAGGGCTGCCCAGAGCTGAAATCTTTCAACCATAAACTCTAAAAATAAATCTAAGGATAAAAATATTTTAGCCAGCATTTTGAGTGAAGACCATCAAACCACAAGCGCGTTACGTGTCATCTGGAGGCTGATGCTGGAGCGCCACGTTCAGATAGACTTGCAATGCTGATTTGATTGTGCATGGCAAAGGACTTTTGCAGACTTGTATGTTTTATTCAGTCTCCAAAACACGTAAGAAAGGGCCCTATCTTATTCTTGGTGGCTGAATGTTTGAAATAAACCAAAGGGAAATGCTGAATTCCCAAAGCTTACAGCCAGGAGTGCCTAACCAACTTGCTTTCAAAACCCAGCTCCTGTGCTGAGATCCAAGGACTTCCCCGGCCAGACGCTGGCCCTGCGACAAACTGGGGAGTCTCTCCAAGAGCCCCCTCCAGGCTCTCCTTTCTGCCCCATGGCTCTCTGCAAGCGACGCAGACCCGGGGGCCCTGCACCCTCCCCACCCCAGCACCCCACTGCCCTTGTCCTCCTCAGCAGCTCCATGCACGGCTGCTGCCCCAGGTCTATGCCCGGCCTTGCTGAAGTAGGGAGCCAACATCTAATCCTTGGGTCCACATGGGATGAGAAGGGATGTGCTGGCTTACTTAGCTCATGTTGTAAGACCAACCGTAGCAGAACCACTTTTCCATGCCAAGACCAAGCCATGGGGGTTTGGGGGCAAAATAGACATCTTAAATTCTGTCTGGAAACCAAGAAGCAGTAAGGACAAACTAGATTTAAGACATGTTGTGGCTCTCGGCAATCTCTAGGTACTTACCATTTTAAAAAAACCAGCCAGGTACGTGACTACAAATATGGTATTAGAGAACTTGGAAAGATCTTCTCCATCTACAAAAAAACCAGAGGACGCACAAACCCTGCTGCAGCTCACAAATCATTAACGCACCTAGAACAGATCAGGAATAGCCGCTGTATCTCCTTACTCATAAACCAAGAATTCCTTCTCTGACATCCTTTCCAAGCAGCCCTCATCAGGCCCGTTCCCCAGGGCAGGAGAACAAATCACTCTGGCAGTCCTTGCTTGGCCATCACTGTGGTTGTTATTGGGTAGCTCCTAGCCGGAATGTTTCTAGGCACCTCCCCATAGATGTCCTTCCAGGGCAGTGCCTTAAAATTAGTGAGGTCTTAGCCACTGCTCTATGAAAAGTACGTTAAGATGACCAGTTGCCAAACCTCTGACTTCCCTACGGCCTCTGCCCCAGGGCAGCAGCCTCTGCTTTTTCTTTAGGAGCCCAGAGGAGGACGAGACGAGCGCCTGGCGCCCTCAGGTCACCTGCATCTCTTCGGCGGGGCCCAAGTTCTGCCCATGCTCTCGATGCACAGCGTACACTCACCTCTTCTTTGACTAAGATGCATTGAGGAAAACCTGAGAGAAATAGCAAACAGAGAGGAAGGATAAAAAAGGAAAAAGAAAGATGATGGGTCTAGGGAGTTTGGTTTCCATTTCCCTCTTTGTTTCCTCCCCAACCTCCACATTTTCATGTGTTTCCTCTGTCTAGAGACAGTTCTTCCTCCGCCTGTTTTTTGAAATGTCACAATCTTTCCTGTATCCCTTGTGCCCACATTGTGCGGGTACCATGGGCACCTTTCCAGCAGGGATGTGCAGAGCAATGGGGAGCACAGCTAGGATTTTCAAAGGGAGCTGAGGAAATCTTTATGGAGAACTTGGTGAGAATTTGGCACCTGGCACTCTTCTGCTCTTTTGAAAGTCCCACCCTGCAGGAACAATCTAAACAAATGTATGCCCCAATGCTGATAAATCCATTTGGAAAGATATCAAAGAAAAGCTCACTGGGCTTGGAGACCTTTGAAGAAAGGGAAATATCCTGCCAACCTGATGCTGAGATCTATCTTGTTCCACCATGTGGTCCGAATCATCAGAGTCCTCCACGGCTCCCCTTCCTCCTCGGGGCACCGAGGGCAGCACTGCCCCGCTGAAGAAAGGAATTTGGGGGCCGAGAGGAGAGCATAATTTGAGGAAAATTCAAATGAAAAAAAATTACTTGACAATGGAAGTTGTTACTGTGTCTAAAAATACCTCAGTGAGTCAGATTACTGAAAACGGCAAAGCTGTGGAGCAAAACCATAGCCTCTTCTCAGCAGTCAGCTGGCTTCATTCACTAGCCTGGCATCTCTTTCCCCTTATGTTTTTAATATCAGACGAGTAGGATTTTTTTTTAAGTCTACAATAAGTTAATGTTTAATGGATCGCCCCGTGCAGTTCTGGGTGTTTACACATTCTCCAACTAACCCAATTTGTAGGGCAAATTAAAAGTCCGTAAGACCAGGACAAGTGAATTACAGGTATCTGTTGCTCAGAAACTATCGCCTCATGATGTCCCACCCCCCCAGATAAACGGTTTCAATTATGTTTTCACCTTCTCCAGCAATATTCACATCTCTCGCCACGGCTGGCCAGGGCTCTTGCTCCTTAGTCGGCAACTGTTACGGCTTCGTGCTCACGCGCGTCCCATGACTGCGCAGCCTTGCGCAGTGCCGCAGTCTCGGGGGCCGCAGGGTAACCCATTAAACCGGGCTGGCTCGGCACCCAGCGCGCTGGAGCGGCATGGGAGGAGGAAAGGTGGAGGCGATGGTGTTGTCCACGTCTTTTTTTTTTTATACTAATGAGGTGGGCGGGTGCGGTCCCTTTCTCCCACCGGCCAAAATATAAATGGCCAGATGGAGCTTTCCACTCCCCGACGGGCAAATGGCCACTGAGTGAGCCCAACACCGCGCCACTCGTTGGGTTTCTCCGGGTTTCACACGTGGGTGACTTCGCCCAGTCGGTCTAACGGCCCCGAGACCCTTCCCCTCCTCCTCCCTCAGACCCGGCCCAAGTGGGACCCTGGGCTATGTCCCTGCGCCCTCCCCGGGACGGTCCCGCAGGCAGCTGTGAGGGAAGCCACCAAAGTCCTCAACCCCTGCCCCAAACACCAGTGGGAGAGCAGGGCAGCCTGGAGATGCTGCCATCCCCACACACACGCTGTAAATCTGAATATTACCCACTCCGCCTGATGTTTCGGGTTCATTCTCCAGGTTTCCGAGGTCTCCCTGCCAGTCTATCTCCTGGTGGCCGAGGTGGCCGATGTCCCCACAAGGGGCTGGGGGCAGGTGGCAGATGCCCCTGTCCCACCTTCTGCGGGGCAGCGGGAAAGCCAGTGGCCGTAGTAACTTGGCACAGTGTGACCTAAGGAAACAAAATGAATTTTTTAGGTTTGAAATTAACAGAGAAAGGCAACAGGGCTGATGTTGTCAATGGTAAAATTCCCAGTGGTGCTGGTGGGACCAAGATCGGTCCCAGGCTGCACACCGGTGTTTTCCCAGGCTCATGAGGATTTAAAATTGTGGATTTCAAATGATGGTTTATTTCTGGCTGACCTGTTTGGCTTGAACTGTTACGTGTTTTCGACTGTCGGGCTTATTTTTAATCTACTGTATTAGTACACAAACTTAACCAAGAACAAAACATTACCAACGTGCAGCGTCGATCCTACCCCCCATCAGCTGAGCGGCTGGAAGGCCCCCAAACCCACAGCGATCCCTCCACAGCATCCAGCTCCTCTTGGACTATCTTTGAGCTGTAGCTACCCCAGAGGGAAGCGGGGACTGTGACAGCGCTTGGGCTCAAGGCGCTGCCTCCCCAGCGATGGCCCATGCAGAGCCATGACCAGCATCCCCCCCACCGTGGGGGCAGCAAGGGATGAATCGCAGGTAAAGCGGGGGGTTTTGGTCACAGAAACTTCTCACAAACACAGCTTTTAGGTCGGTTTTTGCCATTTGATGTCAACGGCGGGCTGTGACATTCCTCTGTGTTATTTTTTTTTCCCCTTTCCCTCCCTGCTATTTGAAGAAGGAGATTTTTATCTTCCCACCCCCCTCCCTTCACCTCGTGCCTGTTTCACTAAAACCTGCCTTTCGGGTCAGCATGCTGGTAAGAGATTAATTTTACACTGCAAGAAACACCAAGCAGAGTATTTCAGCTTTGTCATAGGAGACGTCTGTTATAATATTGCAGTTTTTCTAAATTAAATATTAGGAAAAATTAAACCCAATTGTGGTTCGTATTCCTATGGAAAATATTTCTGTTCAAAACAGTCCCTCCACGCTAAATGACTTAAGTAACTGAAAACACAATAAATATGCAGCAAGTTAAAAACCCAGATTATTCAGGTTTTAAGGCTTATAACTAAAAGTGGTTTAATGTTTCATGCCTAATAATAGATTACTCCTATCACATTTCTAACCTTTATTTCTACCAGCTTTGAAGTCCAGCCATATAAAGGCTGTTTGTAGAACCACACGAAAGTTAAAGCAAATATTACTCAGAGTGATTCATATGAACAAGAATTTGCAATGAAGGCAGAGGGTTTTTTGTGTCTGTATCAAAGGAAATGAAATGTTTGCAATATTTTCCAGTTGATAAATGCATTAAAACATTTTAGTTGTGTAGTATGAACATTGCTGACATAAACAGACTTTGACCCGAAACAGATTGTATTAAGCTCTGTGGGGGAGGCAGCGTTAAAAGAAATAAAAATAAAATAAAATAAGAAAGAAATTCCTAGGTTTCAAAATCTGCCACAAGGTCACTGCGGTCCTTAATTAGCTGAATACATTAAGAGAAGGCTAGAATGCAGATTCTGTAAAGAAAGCAAATGTACGTTTAATCCTCTGTTCTTCGCTTACAGCTTACCCTTTCAGAACGAGTAACCTTATTTTCTTTTTAAATATCTATTTACCTTTTTAGGCTTTGCATAGCAAAGCAGGGTTTTCTTTTTCTTTTTTTTTTTCCCCCCACTGTTGCAAAAGAAATTAATTTGTTGCTAGTTGCTATGCATTGGCAAGATTTCTGCATAAAGAATGTAAGCCATCTATCTTTGTATTCAAGATATAGTTAATCTGGCAGTTAAAATACTTTGGAAACATTTTGATGACTTATCTGGAAAAGTAGCTTTGCATTTTCAAAGAAAACTCAGAACTGTATTGCAAGGGGAAGATAAAAGATATATGAAGTGTTTGTTCCAAGCGATACTATTCATTTAAAGATCAGACTGTAACCCCACCCAAGCAATTATTGTGGAAAAACAAGACAAAAATCCTTATACAGCTTTCTGACACGGTCTTTATTTGGGAAACAAAATAACTATATTACAGTTATAGTCTAATGGATTGCAAGCTGTTTTATTAGAGTCAGCTGAATCCTGTTTAGCATAAAAAAGAACTCTGTTTGCTATCAAGAACACATTTACATTAATATGACTTTGACAAAGTAAAATAAAATCGCATTAAGATGATGTAAGTAGATAAGACAATGAAATCTCTGTGAGATAGTTTTGGCACACCAATTAGAGTCAAGTCCCTACAGGAAAGAAATGTATTTTTACACCAAGCATCCGTGTGTTTTTAAGTCGTAGAGTGGCCAAAATTAATTCCGGGCTTAAAATATTTCCAGCAAGGGAAAAGAGAAAGTTTACTGTTATTATTATTATTTTTATTTTTCCCTTGAAAGGTAAAAATTCTGATAAACTGCATTTTTACTTGCAATAATACAAACAAGTTTTGTTCTCCGCACCAGCCTGTAATCATCCTGATTATTGCAAGGGACTTTCCAATATAGAGCAGCTGAAAACAAGGTTTTAGATTACATGGTAATTTAGGAATGCATGAAAAGCCAAGCAGTCACCATAATAGAGCACTGCATAAACTTCATGGCTTTTACAGCAAAACATAACATATGTTTTGTGATTCATTCAAATGATTTTTCAATTTTTTTGGTCAAAAAAATCTGTCGAGCTCCAGTACTTGTCCTCTATTTAGGGAACCTTACTCTCAAAAAAATGACGGCGACGCCACCTCCCCACTCCCCCCCCTCAAACTTTGATGCCTCTCTTTTTAGTTTGGTCATTAAAAAAACGGCAGTGATGGATGGTGATAATGCTGTGGATTTTATGAGTAATCAGGCCTTGGCAGCCACAGCATTTCTTTTGCAGTGAAACTTTCATATTCCTTTGGCCATGCGTAAACTTTTTCGGCTTTTGGAACCATGTTACACAAGGCGCTCGCTGAGCCTTGCAAAACAGTTATTACCCCTAAGTTAGCACTTTAATTTAACACCTGACAGGGTGAAGCTTCTGATACACAGAGCTTCTTGGGCATGGGGGGCACTGCCAGGTTGGCAGGGGGGCAGGGACACACAGCGACCCTGCCAGGGGGCACAGGGTAGGGCACCCTGCACCCTCCTCCTCTCCCCCTTTCGCATGGCTTTAGTGAATTTGCTGCAACAAACACCAGGTGTCTCCACTTAGCTGGGCTACGGCTTAAAAAAGGGGCCTGCTACCAAAAAAAAAAAAAATAAAAAAAAATCAGGGTTGTTCTTTCCATTGCTTTTAATTTGCCTGTGTGCGCAGGGAAGAGAATGTATGTATGCGCAGATATTCTCGTACCGGGACCGTATTTTATTTTGTCACTTGATACGCCTCTGTCAGGCAAGGCAGTACTTTCCAGAGTTTGAAATAATCCAAATTCAATCACTTTAAAGCTGCTACAATATGCAAGTCCTGGCAGCCGTTTTAAATTAATGGAACATCAGATGTGCTCTGATCCTCTCAATTTCCTTGGGCAAGGGAAATTCTGCTGCGGTGCTAGCGGGAGGGGAAATACAGGGCTATCAGTAAAATAAATGTCAGCTTTTGTCTGCTGATAAAAAAAAATGCATACAGCAAAAAAAAGACACAATATTTATTGCTCCGTAATTAAAATGTATTTCTGTATGCAGTAAGGATTATCTTAGCGGTTTGGACAAGTGAACACTGTGCGGCCTGATCCACATGAATGGACATTAAATTAAACCAAAGTACAAAACTGCTTTTTATTTGGGGTTTTACAAATACAGCTAAATATTTTGTTTGGGTATAGATATTTATTTTTTGTGCCTGCTGGTGTGTTTATCAATAAAAATATTAGAATGCCCGCCTTGAACACCCAGTCCCAGGGCATAGAGGGGATTTTGGCAAGAAGGGAAGGGGGGAATAAACTCCCATAGCAAGATGCCAGACCATGCAAATGCACTTGTTTTGGGGTTTACTTTGAAAGTGTAAACATCTGTCAGGTTTGTCAAAAGGTTTGCAGACTTGGGAACCTTTTGATCAAACCTGGGCTGTGTTTTGAGGAAACCTGCACTGGCATAGGTTTGTCCAAGATGCAATTTGGTGGCTTTGCTTTTGAAATACAAACAAGCCCGAAAATTCAAATCCAGGCTCTGAGCCTTTGCACAAGCTGTCACGGTGCATGGTTTTGGCTGATCTGTAGGGCGTATCACCCAGAGCTACGTCCTGGCTGCAAGGGCCCACCTTGCATAAAACCATTTTCCTGAAACAAAAATACAATACAAGCTGTCAGAGTTAAATTGAGGACAAGGTATTTCTTTAATTCTGATTTTTTTTTTTTTTTTCAGTTATTTGCTTTATATGAGGAGAGCCTGGCTGCTTCTGCACTAACTGGGACTCTCATTGCCAGACAGTATGTTTTAAGTTATTTTTAAAAATAGCGGGTTTGGAGGCTCTTATATCCTTTGATGTAAATGAAAATAAAATCAGAGTTGTGAACCTAACAGAGACTTTTAATCTTGATCTTTAAAGCATGAATCATACAACAGCATACAGTAAAACTATTTTCTGTCCTCTGCACTCACCTTCTCTAAACATACTGATATTTGATATTTATAGGTGGCAATTAGAGATCTCAGGTAGTCCCGCTGCCTCATGCCAAGCTCTGCCTCACAGTCTATAGCTGAGATTTCCACAGCCTTGCTGTTTTTCTCATTTAAATATGACATTTCAAGCAAGCCCGATTAAAAGAAAGCAAAGCAGAAGCAAAATGTCTCAAATTCCACGTGCGTAACGTTATGGCAACAAAACTTAGACCGATTACTGTCTTGGAGGAGGAAAACTAGTGGCAAGGTGGTAGGGGCGTTGCAATAAAATTACATAAAAAAAACTTCTATAGCCACCCTGGAAAACCCAGCCATCTTTTTTAGCCAGAGCTGGGGTAGACCCCAAGCCCACCCCAGCCCAGAGAGAGCCCGACTGACCGGCTGCTCCCCTGCGTCTCAGAAGCGCGGCCAGTGCACTGATGCCAGGGTTCAAATACTGGATGACCAGCTGAAATACATTTTTTTCATCAGATTTTCATACTGTAGAATTCTGACTTGATGCTAAAAGGAGAGAATCCCCTCCCAACTCTGCTGGCAGAGGCGTCCCTTCGCTTTGGCTACCTGGAGCAGGGGTTAGCGGCTGCCGGGACACTCCCTCGGGATGGTTACTCAGCAGGGGCAGTAGGTACCAAGCCCCATTGCCTCTTTCAGTGGTCCCCAAACAAAGATAATGGTGACCTCACCTGAGGATGCTCTCCTCAGCCCAAAGTGCTCCCCCTGAGATGCTCCTCCAACCCAAATTTCTGGCAGCTGCAAGGGTGCAGCATGGCACATGGCAGCCAGATATGTTGGAGGCCTTCATCCCCATGCTCATCCTGTTGGGAAGCTGTTCACAGCCTGAGAGTGTCCCTGTCCATGAGCAGGGGAGTGCGGTGGTGGGAAGAGGTACCGGCCCCTTGAGGTGTGCCATGGATGCTGAGAGATTGCTTTTGTTCTCCAGGATCCTGGCACGGTTTTTGTCCCAGAAGAAGAGGCTGTGATCAGCATAAAATGAATTTCAGCATTTGTTTACAACTTGTGCAGTCTCCCTTCAGCAAGTCCAAAGACGACACAGGATGCTTTCCACAGTTACACCTGCCACCAGACCACAACAGAAGGAACAATCAAGATGGAAGTTCATCCTACCTACACGAACCCTATTGAATCCCCATGTCTCAATCCTTCTGGATTTTAAACTCTCCATTACCTCCACTGGAGTTGTAAGGCAAAGAATTTCAAGATTCATCCCTAAATAAAAAGTGCCAAATTAATATAACAGCATGGTGGAGTTTCCATTTACTGCACGCAACAGTCAAGATATTCAGACTTACGGCTCCCACTGCAATTGTAATTCAGTTTCCTTGCTCATACATAATGTTTTTATCTACTCTGAATGGGGTTATCTTTAGTTCCTTAACAAGCCCGTATAATTCAGCTGTCACAGTTTCCATAAGAACAATACCTTGGAATTTCCTGCCTTTAATTTGGACTAACTTCTGTCTATAACATCGTATTAACAATGTTTCCAACATGTGTGGTGGCTAGGAAATCAATCATTAAGTACATTTTACATATATATATTTATAATGTTCAAATACTATTTGTAGAGGTAAAGTAATGTAAGGGTCTCACCTTGATAAATCCAACTGCCCCAGCTGTGCTGCCTCCTTTCTGTTTCAGGCTTTGCAGCTGGGCTGCTCACTGTGAAAGAAATTCTCCTGCCCAAGCAGGGGGTGACAACAGAGATGAACCCGTCCCAAGTCCTTTCCCTACCTTTTCTGCCATGGGGATTTTTTCTGTTGCCTGACCGCAGGAAGATGGTGGTCCTCAGGACAGAAACGCCTCCTGGCACACGCAGCAGCATCCTACCCGCCACAGAAGCGCCTTGGGGGAGCTCACCCAGATGCCCCATTGCACTGAGCTGTGCCCAGTCCCTGAGGAGAGACTGCTATTGCTGTCGCTATTTTGTACGGAAATGAGGGAGGACATTTAGCAGTTGAGACCTGAGGCTTCCCAATTAGCCGTCCAGTAGCATATTGACAGATGGCTGTTTCTATTTTTGCCTCCCTTACTCCAGGCCCATTCATTCAGTGCGCTCCTTTTAATTACACAGAACCATGTACCCAAAACCTTGTCCACATTTTTCTGAGCTTATCAGTTGGTCTAACAGGAGAAGCAGGAGATGTTACCTTTCCCTAAAACACCGCTTAACGGTTTTACCAGTTGTTTTGCAGCATCAAAGATCTTCAGTTTGACTGATCATATTTGGCAGTTCCCCTGAGCTTCAGGAGACCAACAGCTCTTCACAGAAGAACAAATATCATCTTTCCCTTGCCCCAGAGTCCCCCCCCTCCATACCTGCAAGCCAAGGAGGGGCATCAGGACAAGATTCAGCACAAGGCAACCTGTATCAGCATAAATCCAGGGGCTAAGGGCTACCTCAGCAGACCCAGCACCACACACGTGGTTTTAAAACCATTGCCATTTCTGGAAGGACCTCAACCCACCATTGTCATGCTGCTTACAGGGAATGGGTCTCACCCATTTATCTCCTGTTCACTTGTGATCAACGGCCTTATGGAAAAACAGCATCAATAACGAATAAGTAGCAAATGACGTGCTCTATCTTTCCAGCACTGGCTATAATGAAGACCATCAGGTGGTACAAATTACTTCACCTTAGTCATGTTGATTCTTACCATCTGTGAATCTGGCCCGAGTTTCATTTGGTTCAAGAAGGAAATAAACCATATCCTATCATTTCTGAGTTGACAGCGCAGGTAGACCACAATTTCCACAAAATCTGGCTGGAGGGAGGTTAAGGCTATTTGCATTGACCAGATGGCACAAGCGCAGTTTACCAAGCGTGCAAAAAATATCCAGCCACTGAGAGGCTGCTGCTGGCTTGGCTGGGGCTCTGGCAACTAATCTCTGCACGAACCCAAGCTTTCTAAAGAGTCTGCAAGAAGATGTGAAAGCCCGTCCAAGGCCGAGCAGGCAGTGCCAGTGACACAGCAGATGCATATGTTTCTAAGAATACTGAGGGGCAGCCTGGCACTCTGGCGAGTGCTGGAAGCCACACTGCACATGCACATGCAGCCACAGCTATCATTAGGGCTTTGCTGCTTTGGCACCTCTTCCTAATTTACTTAATTTCTATTTATACGATTCTGTTTCTGTTTTGAGCCTTTATCAGATGTTGACATGTTTTGCGCAGAGCCAAACCTTGGAAGGCGGCTTTGGAAAGAAGTCATTTAAGGAGAGCTTAAAAATGTCAGAGCACCGGGAAGGGCCGTTCCCAAGCAAGGGGGTGGCCACTGTAACTGCAAAAAGGCTATTGGGACAGTTTTCCCCAGGTCTGGGCCAGTGCTCTCCTGCCTGGGGGAAGGCAGGTTCCTGAGAGACTGTGTGACATACTGGAGAGTCTGTGAAGGCTAATGGGGGGGGAAAACTAACCTTGTTGAGAGCAGCTTTCCACACCTGGGTCTGAACCTCCATTGGAAAAATGGAAGTAGAGGTCTGGAAATCAAGAGAGGTTGAAAACCACAGCATAAGCATGTTCCAGCTCTGTCTCTAGAGTAGCTAGTAATTCTGTCCACCCGATGAGTACTTCTGCAACAAGTTGCTTAGTTATTGTGATCATACTGCAAAGCATAGGCACAGGGTGTGTGTGGGTAACACTTTCTTTCCCTTACCTCCATCTGTGACCCAGTGACACGCTTGTCATGGTTTGGCTGGAGGACATACGGAGCTCCTGAGGAACCGCTTCTAGGGAAAAGCTACATGTGCCGTGTCTGAACTCCGCTGATCGACAGTTTCAGTGGTTAAAACACTGAGAGTTCAAATACAAGTAGCAGATGAGAAGAACACAGCTGTTGATGTTGACATGTTGCTGGCCTTATGGAATGATGATAAACAGCTGGAAATGCACGTGATGCACTGGGGAATAGGGATGGAGTGAAGAATTTCAGGCTCGCTGGAACATCACAAATGAAAAGGCTATCAACTGAGGACACTGAATTCTTCCTTTGCAAATCATCTGTAGATCTTTCACTGCTTCATACTACAATAGGCTCCAGTCCCCTGGCTTTGGGAAGACACATATGGCAAGGCTGCAGGCTTCCAGGCTGGCCAGGCCTGCAGAGGCGTCCTCAAAACCGCCCAATACAGCAAAAACATTTAAGGTGGATGGCTATTTCCTGGCAGAAGAGAAAAGAGAACCCCTGTTTCTCTATTTATGGATGACTGAGGAGAAGATGTAGAATGGGTTCCTAGTAGAAAATCTCCCTTCTTGAAGGAGCTTTTTTCTTTTTATTTTCCTGAATAATTACACCATTAGCAAGTCCTCCATACAGAGCAGTCCCAGGCTTCCGAGCACACTGCTCCCTACACATCTCCAAGGCCAGGTGTGGCAATGACAGATGTAGGACTTCTCTTCAAGCCATTCCCCGTGGGACCAGCTACTGATGCATCAAAAGCCCTCTCTAGAGCTACCTTAAAACTGGGGAGCTTATCTCTGTATTTCAGTGGCGGCTGGCGTTGTACTCTGCCATAAGCTTTAATTGTTGCTGTTCTGAAGAACGCCTTTGTTCAATACAACTGCCTACTTCATGATGACATCATCCAAGACTGTGGAAAAAAAGCACAGCCTGGAGTAGTCAGGCATGTGATGATGTATAAATAGCCCTGACAGAACAATATTATAAACTCTACTGGTACAGCTGAGATAAAAATAGCAAGTTGCTGATTCATCTAAGATATCGGCTAGAGGGATGACATGAGGTTCAGCTACAATAAACCTTCTCAGGTAAAAGCATATTACTTCACCATGAATCAGCTGCTCAGATCTTTCATTCTTTTCAGAAAAGCACCTGTCTCTTCCTGCTTTGGTCCTCCATTACTGAACACATGAAATATAGGGCCTGATTTTATTTCTGCTTCCCTGACACTGAAATACGTTGCAGTCAGAGAGTTCTCTAAGGCTTTATATACACGTAGGAAAAGCAGAAGCATTCCTAAAACTGCTTGCCAAGCGCTTGGTAACAGCAAGGTTTATGTTCTTGTTCACAGCTATGTTTCTACGTTGCCTGCCTGTAGAAAAACAAACAAGGGACCATTATTTCAATAAACCTGGAAATACTGAACCATACTTCCAACATCTCTGACTTGTGTAATGACTAGGCCACTTTATGACTTTCAGTGATACATGCAAAGTCAAGTACACATCCACATACGATGTGCTTTTCAAACAGACAAAACAAAACCTCACACACCAAGCCTAGAAATACAGGAATTAAAGGAGAAAAAGAAGCCAAGAGATGGGTGACTTGCTCCTTGGAAGATGCCAGCAGCCATTATTTGTGCTGTGTCTCATATGGCCCGCAATTTATGCTCTTGTTTGATTTAACTTTTTAAGTATCTGGACTGTACCATCAGCCATGCTGATGCTGTGCCCCCTCTTCACAGGAAGACCCTGGAGGAAAGTACATGGACCACAATACTAAAAACCAGTGCTAAAGCTGCAAATTCTGGGGCAGCCGCTCTTGGGAAGCAGAATCTCAGACTGCAGCCTGTCCACTTCCAGAGCACGCATTGCGGCACAAGCAGCTGCCCGGTGTAGGATGCTAAGAGGCCACAGCAGCTCCAGGAATCCCTCTCTTGTGGCAAATTCTCACCCACAACGTGGCCACCAGATTTTTAGACACAATTAAAAGAGGTTTTAAATGTTTAACTTTCAGTTTTAAACACTACAGCCAGATGGCAAAAAGAAACACAGATAAGAAACGGTAACTTGTAAGCAGGAAGATTATGAGGTTTCTTTCCCTTCATGTTGGACGAGCTCCTCTATCATCAGTACAACTGCTCAGTGCATTGACTTGGGCTGATGAGTAGAGCCCGGACACCCACAGCCTGCTCCTTCACCTCCAGCGTGACTCCCTCTCCCCCACAAAGCCTTGTATTGCTTGTGCATCACCTTGTGATCATTGCATAATGATGACAAAATCTCTAGCAGCGCGGAAGACGACAGGTCACCCTCTACTTGCGAACACCTTCCTGCTGGATCTCCGTGGGCAGTGGGTGACAGAAATAAGCTCTAATAAATACGATTGCTTTGCAATTTAGCACCCATGATTCCATTTACTAGTAACCTATTTTCTGTGTGCCAGCAACTTAAGCCCACATTCTGTTCCTCAACAGCATGACCTCAGCATGTTCCTCAACAGCATGATCATCATCCACATGAGTATCAACTACATGGACACATCAACCCCAGTAGAGCAGCTTGCTTTGTACAAGGAGAGCGCTTTATCTACCGACTGCATCTTGGTTTGCACCAAAGCTAAGTTGCTTGTTTAGGACCATTAAAATGATCAAGGCTTATACAATTACAGAACTCTATATTAATTTTTAAAACTTGCAGATGTTGCAATCTGCACACATGGGAATAGCGCCAAATGTTATGATGACAGGAAAAAGTTATATTGGCTGAGTTTTAAAAGTGAGGAAGCAGGAAAAAGAAAAATCTCACCCCACCACAATCAAGGCATTACACGTATCTGGCTTTGCACACAAGTTTTAGTTAGCAGCTTTGCATTTCTGATAGTGAGTTAATCAGCTAATATTTTTATGAGCACAAAACCAATAAAATAGCGTGGGGGAAGGACAACAAAAAGCCCTTGTTTGCTTTTGATGTATTTTTATATTGACTAAATCCTTCTTTCTATGCACAGAGAAGACCTTTGCTGCACATGAGTTTCAGAGAGCAATGCCAGCTGTGATCCTACATACCTGCTGCTTTTGTCAACATCCTCCTCTGGGGCGAGCAGCACTGGGAAGACCATCCTTTGGGATGCTGCTGTGCAGCGTCTCAAAGAATTTGCAGCTCTAGCTTTATTTTGGCTGAGGTTGCTGGTTGATCAACGTGCTGAGGTGCTTTGCAGAGAGCATTTCAGTGACAGTCAATGATCTACACAAGCAACATGTTTTCTATTATCAACATCTCCTTTATATTCCAATTGCATGTCAGTTACTGGTAGAACCTACTGATGCTAAGACAGCTTCAGCTTTGAAGCTTGGGACAATAACAAAATAACCTGCTATTTGTTTATGTTAGTAATAAAATCTACTGGCAACTATGATTTGATTGTGGCCTTAACAAGAAGGCTAGCCAAAGGAAACCTTCTCAATAAACAGGCTATGAAGGAAGTAGATGGGTTGTCTGTGGATTTTCTAAATCTAGTCCAAGAAGCTGATGGTTATGCTTTAAAGTCTTAAATTATTTTGGACCCCAGCTTTCCAAAAGATTGCTTGGAGGACAAAGAGAGATTGTAGCATTCGCCTCTTCCCAGAATAAAGGTTTTGAGAGATGGAGCAGAGCCAAACACGACAATTGTTGTTTACCCAAATCCATTAGAAGCAGCCAAGGAGAAAGGGTGGATGCGCTGGCCCAGCATGGCAGGGTCTCCTAACCATGGTTTTCCCTCGGCATCGCTCCCTGCTCCTCCTCCTGCCCTGCCTCTATTCTGTCTGCCACGTGGTCAGCCGTACAGATTATCCTCTGCCTTGGGGCTAGGAGAACGGGCGCCCTGGTATTGCACTATGAAGCCATCTGGAGGACTGCAGCTGCGTGTGCATAATCACCGGATAGTTTATTGAATTTTTTTATATCTAACATAGCAATGCCACTACACCTATAGGCATGCTACATGGGAACAGATCAAGTGTACCTTTTGTATGTAATCAGTCCTTATGTGTTAGTGTTGCACTTCTGAGGTAGAAACAAAAGCTGGTTTATAGAGCGTGCCTAAGCAGACAATTTCAGCTTTTGGCATCTCTTCCCCAATATTTCCACCACTGGCAAACATGTGAATGTAACGTTGGCTTACCACAGCCTGGCTCAATGAATTTTACAACCAAGCACTCTGATAACACCGCAGACTTCCTTGTAAGACTTCTAATATAGCAGCACAATTTATTCCCATTTCTAGTTTAATGGAGCCTTTCTGATTATTTTCACAGCATTGTGCAAGGTGGGGTTTTTTTCCTGCTCCACAAAAGGGAAAAAAAGCCCTAATGTGTTCCTGAAATGCCTTGTGAAGTTAATGTGACTTATTCTCTGTCATCAAGAGAATGATACTGGAATGAATGAAAATCAATATTTTTTTCTCAAAGTTTCTTAACATTCAGTCCTCATACAGCATAAGGGAGTAAACTCTCAATTACACAAAGGCAAATACAGAGAAATCCATCAAAGTCAATAGAGTTATTCTGGACACTGGAGTAATTTGTCCCTTGGTATGATTCAGTCTCCAAAATCCACTCTGAATGTCCATAACGACTGTTTGCTATTCACTTACATTTTTAGCTCTGTTATAATTCTAATTTTTTCCATGTTTCATAAATAGCTGGAGTCAGTTTCTTTCAGATGATGCTGTTTCCCCAACTTGGCTTCCCTATGAATAACTTCCATCATCACTATGCTACTTTTGCTCAAATGTTTCGTTTTTAACAATAAACATTTATCCCAGATGCCTTATTTTCAGCTTCATTAAATGTTTTACTAGTTCATCTTGAGTCACGTCAATATTTACGTTGGACATGGTTCCATATCCTTTAGTTTCTAATACCAGAATTCTCCAGACAAGCTTATTGTTCCTGGCTTGACTTTTCCAAGTCACAGCTTAAAACTTTTTTTTTACACACTAAATAAGATGCAAATTCACCCAACTATTTGCTTTGCTGTGTGCTGCCAGGTGTGCCTATTCCAAACATCTCTGAACTGATTTACTTCAATTTCTGTGTACACACCGGCCCCAAACCTGTCCCTTGTTACTATGAGGTAATTTCAAAGGCGTTTAATCCCAGCAATTAGCAGAAAAGAAGGCAGAAATCAGATATCAACCTGTCGGGCACAGTACCACACCAGACCATTTCTACTGACCTTTTGCATCCCAGAGAAAGGGTGTCAGGAAGCCAAGAGGGGTTGCCAGCCCCTGAGAGATGGGACAGGGTTTCTTTACTCCAGCTCTCTCCCCTGCTCCTGACCAGTGGGACCAACTTGTGCTGAGCCATGCGCGGCATGAAGGTCATCGTGCTGCTTCTTGTACTCACCTGTGTACTGAGCAGGTCAGAAGAAACCTTGTGAAACAGCGAGCAGCAGCAGGATGCCATGTTCACCAGACAGGAGGGCAGCAGCACTGTGGAAGTTCGTTCTCCGGCACCGTCAGTAACATAGGTAACTGTAGTAACAAAGAGAGGAGAGGTGGTGTTGAGGGGCATATCGGAGCAATACAGAGCCTAGGGGCATGGAAAGGCCAGTGGAACAGGTTCTGCCCCTTTGGCAGCTGTGTAAGAGCAACCTCTGGCTTCATCAAGAGGTTGGCAACAACTGGTGTACGCCAAGGACAAGGCGTGTAAAGGAAAGCAGCTATGGGCATGGGGAGGAGGAGCGCAGGCGTCGGAGGGATGGTGTTTCAGGGAAGGTAATGGACAGCCTGTCTGTGTGGGACCACAGTGCAAGGGATACCCAAAATACTCAGTGTGCTCAACCCCAACCAGTCCTGACCTGTCACCCACACAGCCATCCGCACCCAGGCTGCTCCTCACTGCTGTAAGCACGCTTGCTTGAGAAAAGTTGCTCTAAATACATACAAGACATCAGGGAACAAAAGTTTGAGAAGTGGAATTTTCTTGATAATTTTCTCAGTCTTTACACTGAGTTTACTTCAGGTCCTTTTTCAAAGCAGTAGCACAAAAAAGGTAGCGTGAGGTTTGATATATTTATATTTTATATTCATGTACTGCACTGGAATAAAACATTTTGAATTTTATATTGGATATAAAAAAGCAAAGGTGTCAAGCTGGGAAAGTGCTTTGAAAATAACAAAAGACTTTCTGTGGGATTGTTTGAGGTCATTTTATCTGTTGTTCCTGACAGTATTTAAATACCTCCTCTCAGTTTGAAATGCCTTTGGTTGTCACTCACTGAAATCAGTGGTGGAGACCAGCAGGGCAGCTGGGCAGGCACCACAAGGTGCCTCAGGCACCACCTGAGGAAAGAAGCACTCTGATTTTTGGAGACCTCCAAAGCGAATGTTATACCCATTGCCATCAACTCACAAGTCACGTTTGTCAAGAGGTGTCAACATGGCCTTGAGAAGCCACAAGCCACATTCTCGTGAGAGGGGAGACAATTTCACATCATGCCAACTCCCCTGAGCAAGGTACTCCTGGGAGCAAGTCAAGGAGATGGCTTTAGATCTCAACCCAGGCGTGCAACAGTTTTAAGCAGAAATCCAGGGTATTAAGCTGAGTTCACAGTGCAATGATTTCGGTGATTGCCACACATGCAGATACACAGGTGTAGTTTTGAAGTACATTGCTTGGGTGCTTTAGCAATAGCAGCACAAGTAAATAATTTCCGTAGTTGGCCCACATGCCATTGCGAACATCCCAGAAAGAGTACATCTGCACAGGATGATGAAGCTAATACTTCTGTGCACCCTGGACCACATTATAGCTTACAGACTGTTCCCCTGTGCTTTGACTCAAAAGGGCTGTACTGCCAAGAGGACAACTGAGGTTTTATTTGTTTTTGAAATAACTTGCTCACCTCTAAAGCAGAGGTGATCATTTTCCTCTTTTGGTCTAAGCCAGAGTCAGGAAGAGAGCTGAGTTTGAAACTGGGGTATTGAAATTCCCTTCTCTGCCCTATGTCGCCCCGCACGAACGCTCCAGCAAAAAAAAAAGCAGCTTGGTACTGGAAGGGAGATGAGACAGGATGAAGGACCACTGTTTCCCATAAACACATGCAGCCAGAAGATAAAAGGAAATGGTTGAATACTAGATTAAATGCAAGTTTCATGTAAATGATCACTTACAGAGACCTAATAAATGATTCTGTGCAATGCACATCAGAGATTTTTCTCTGCCATTTTTGTTTTGCATGAGTATTTAGGAGCTTTTTTCCCTTGAAGGATAATGTTCAGGTTTTAAAATTTATATTAATCTGTCACTACATTCATCTGTCACACTGTGAAACGGCTTCTTTTTTTAATAAAGTGTCTTTCTCTCTTTTTAATGTGTTGCCTTATCAGAATCAAGTATTTAGGATAAGCAGCTGTACTGCATAGGATGGGATGACATGTAGGAAGGCTGCTTTTTATATAGTATGATCTTTTATGACCCAAACAACTAATTGGAGTTTTAGAGGTTTTGTATTTACCCTGGCTGGGGACCAGCAAGGGTCTTCACTGCAAATCTCTTTGCTACCAAGGACAGTCTTAATTTTCAGAGCAAAGAAGGGCTCAACCAGAGACAGAGGCTTTGATGACAGATCCCCAACACTTCTTTCAGGCAAGAGCACTGGCCCAAAAGCTCACAGGGTGGTGGTAGTGGTCTGTTTTGGTTTTTTGTTTTTTTTCCCCCATTGGGTGAGGGGTGCTACTCTAAAGAAATTACAAACTGGTCCCTTCAGAGCAAAGGTCTTTGACAGCCATTGCTGGGTATCATTGGATGTCCTCCCCTTCCCTGCCCTCCATCCCACCTTCCAGCTAAAGCTTACCCCAGCCTGTGAACTGCCCCTTTCCCACCCTCACCTCCTTGTCTGGTGCGGTTGTGAAAATCCTCTGGTGTGGTTCAGCCTGTGTGTTGGCTGAGGCATAGAGATCAGCTCTGCCCTCCCACCTCTGCTTGGAATATGGACAGGGAGGGGACAATATAGGAAGGCAATGCAAAAAAAAGAAAGATCGCAGAGCTCACATTTCTTGTTGTTGCTGTCCTAGATAGCCACCTAGGCTAACTGCTTGCCCGGGGTCTCACTCCAGTCTGTGCATTTGAGCCCCTGTGGCCACAGAGGACACCATTCTCTCACTCTATGTGCTTCTCTTGGTGCTTCCTATTCTGAGCCTGCTCTACCTTGTGACCTAACTAAAAATGGCATCAGATTACTTTGCCACGATCAATCACTGTGTTCACTCCCTCTCATTCACTCTCTGCCTGTATACCTTCAATTATTCTTTCCCTTGATTGTTTTTTTCTTCCCATCAAAATTCCTGGAAGCATTCCAATAACTTTTTGAGTTCTGTTTTCTCCTCAGCTCTGGGATTTTCCATTTCCCTTGTCTTCATTCCCACCAGCCATTCTGCGTTTGGCCACACGATTGCTTTCCTCCTGGAACAGAGGGGACAGTCATGCAGCCTGCAGGTCAGACCTAGATTATCTTTAATCACCAGGCAGCTTTGCTGACAGCAATCTCATTTTTTCTTTCAGAATAAGGGAAAAACCCTCCATGAAAAGACAGAAGGTGTGAGGCTGCTTCTGAATTACTCACTGAAAAAGGGCCCAAGACTCAATTCTTATTACCATTCTCTCCAGTGGAAACACAGAGTGACTCCAGTAAAATCAGTGGCATCGCAATGGTGTAGCTGAGATCCAGATCAAGATAAAGGTTTTGGAATACGCTGCTCTGAGGGTGGATTTTTTTTTTTTTATTACAGACATCTCATCTCCTGCTTTATGAGTTATTTTGAAGGTTTACTGTATCTGAGAAAGTAGAGCAGGAGTTCAGATTATGAACTTTGATTGCTTATGGTTTATTCAATATTTTTAATAAAGTTTGAAAAGGTTCCCTTCCATCAAAGAATGTCCTCTTTGATTAATCAATTGAATTTGATATTTTCTCCATGGAGAATACAAAGCAGTATACCCCTTTGCCAGTTGTTTACAGGCAGCTTCACAGCACACAATAGAACAATTATTTTCTAAGTAAAAGAGCTGCAATCATAAATGTTAATAAACCACTTAATAGTGCAGCATCTTTTTCTTACGTTAAAAAACACACAATAAGGACATATCAAGCCATTTTTAATATAATCTGCATACTTTCCAAATAATGTATTCAGGGAAACAGAGTCGTCCTAAATGGCCTTCTCCATGTTTACATCTGTAACAGCTGCAGTAGCAGCTCTGTCGGGCTTGATCTTATTCAGTGTTGCAGGTTCAACATAAAATCTAGGCTGAAAATTAAAGAGAGCAAATGTCCCCCTGACAATCAAGAGAATGATTTTGGTCCAAGAGTATTTCTGGCCACAACTTACTTTCAAAAGCAGCTTTGTCATTTGTGCCTGGCCTAGTCCCAATAAGTGCTATTATGATTTGTTACATTTTCTATAGAACCAGGAGACCATTTATTAGCCCCACGGTATTGTATTGAGCTTCAATTATGTAATAGTCATTATTCTGCTGAATATCCGAAGCTTTATAAGAAAGTTTTAGTTCTGGAAAGAAACGCACAAGGTTCTCAAATGATTTTGAGTAAGATCAAACTCCCCTTTTTTTGCTAGTTGAAAGAGGAAAGGTCCCTTCTTGATATAAATCATGAATAATTTGAATAGACTTTTTTCTAAAGAAAAACTCCTTTTTCTTTGAAAGCCATTGATAGCTTGGGATTCAAGCAGAAAAGAATAAAAGAAGAAATAATAGTTTCTTCCTAGAAGAGAACGTGATAGGTATGCTTCCAAATTAGCGAGATTTTAATTTAATTATAGACGAGGAGCGTGTGTGCATGTGTGATTTGCCTGCTTATAAGTGAGGAATGAGGGTCTCTCCCAAACGTCGTGTGGGAGAGGAGGGGCAGGTCCTCAGCTGGGGTAAGCCTTGCTAAGGGCCCCTCATTGCTGTTTTTGCAGCTGATGTAAGTGGAGGATGCGCCCCACAGTACCATTTGCTTGTTTAGCTGCCCTTTGAGGTTCAACAATGCAAATTCTCGATACCTAATCAAATCCCAGCGGCCTTCCATTTCCAACTGCTCTGAGCCACCCACATCTACCAGCCTTGTAAGCAAATTAACTACCATAAAATAACTAGTTAACTAGTTACCTGACACCCATAAAAAGCCCATTACCTGACTGGCCTAAATTAACTAATAACTAGTTACCTGACATCATCCTTTCTGTCATCCCTGTCATCCCTACCCCAAAACATAGATTTTGAAAAGCACTGACATCAAAATAAAAATTGATCAGCTCCAAGCAATTCTGCCCTTCACAAGCCATTTTCCATGATTGAAGGCTTCAGCTTCTATTTCTCAGAGGCTTCTCCCATCCTCAATCATCTGCGCATTTTTCCCTGCTCTCTGTCAACAGCCAGACACTACAGTGCCTGTCACCACCAGACACCAGGTAAAAGTCAGGCCAGCTGTTGCCTCCGATTTTTGGGTTTTTTTAAACTAATAACAAATACACTGAATACACGATGCACATAGAACATACACACGCCAACAGCTGCTCTGCCTCCAAGTACAAAACCCAATTACTCCCAGGTATTCTCAGGAAAAAGAAAAGGAATGTTCCCAAGGCTGACAGATTTCTGAAATGATCTTTCTTTAATGTATGCTCAGTTTAACCGGTATTTTAGTAGAATGACTCTAGCTTTATGCCAGCTGAAGACAAAGTAAATCAACAAGGATTTTTTTTGGATAGACTTCAGTATCTCAAAAATTCCCAACCAATGGAAATTTGCTACCAAGGTTGCACCCCTGTTACAAAAACAACCAATTCAAACACTGCTGCTACAACTCGGTGTGACTACGGCCGTTGCATAGCAAGCATATGTATGTTTGCATGTATGCTTTGCCCTCTGTGAGGGCAAGCAAGAAATAAGCAGGTGATAATTTTGACCACAACCATGTCATCCTCGGCTTATTTTTGCAGTATAAATGAGTTATATACAGATCAGATGTGATTGCATTTCATTCACTAATACCACTCAGAGCAGCATGTAGGCGTCCTTATTTTTCACCGTAAGTGGAAAGACGTTCAATACCCCATTTATCTTAAAAAAAATGTGAACTGAAGTAAAATGCATTTGCAAGTTGCACTTTTATTGGATCAAGGGAAATAAGGCATCAAGCCAGAATCTGATCTCGTTTGCCACTATGTAAACGATGAGTAAGTCTGCTAGGGTCAACAGAGCAGCAGCACAGTCACATGAGTCACAGCACACTGCTCTTCAGAGAGATTTCTCCATGGCTAAATATACTATTACAGTCGCTTCAAGAAAAGATCTGCGTCAGGTTCTAATAAATGCTGGCAGCGATGCTGAGCTCTGAGCAGTCACAAAGCCAAAAGGATGAACAGGAATTAACAAGTGGCCTTAAAACCCTATTGAAGAGAATGGAAGTTCTGTCCACACAAGAACTGAAGAATCAGAATTTCGGTAATGAAAATCATGACCTAATTTTTCCACCACCCACATTTAGCCACCTTTCAAATGTGTCTGGGGGAAAAAAAAAAAGCAAAAAAGGAAACAGAATTTTCTTCAGGATCAAAATGCAGAAAATACCACTAAACTCAATAGACTAAGTTTGTACAAGTTACCACTCAACTACGCGACAACACACAGTTTGTTTCACTATGATTTTAACCAGGCTTGTCCCAATAAATGATGTCTTGCTCCTCCCAGGGAAATGCATTAAACAAACCTACTGTTGTCAGCGCTCAGGAACAGCCACACCAACAAAACCAATCCAACACCCCATCCCCACAATCCAGCAAAATGGTAATTCCAATAAATACTCTTTTTATCTCCATTTGATACACACAGTGCTGAATCCGGAAAAAAGAGAGCTCAATAAAGCATAAAAGAGATGCCCTTTGGTCTTTTCTTTTTTCAGTGGGGTCATAATTTAGTGCTATTACAACAATCGTTTCAGGTAACTAAAATTCCTTATCAAATGTAGGTTTACATTCCCTACCAACAAAGTACTGAATTAGACGAGATTTCATAATTCCTTATGAATTTCTCTCCTACCTAGTCTTTCCACTGGAAGCCTGATTAAATGAGTATTATTTCTTCTTAAGTGGTTTTACAGGTCATTTATCTTAGATTTATGAGTATCAACCTACTTTAGAAGGTATTAGATAGCTTTAACGTTTGACACGTATTCTCTAAATCATTTACAGTGCTCTCCATTTGCACTAGACGATCAGTAATCTTCTCAATATTAGGTTTTATTGACAATGCACCATATAGAGTCCTTATTATATGGTAATGATTTAAGATAGGTGCAAGATTGGGAACTAATAAATCCAACAGCTCATTTTTGATTGTTGACACAGAGCTGAGGAATAATGTGCATCCATCTAAATCAGTCTGTTTCTCAATAACGTAACGCACACGTGCACGTTTAACCTGTTAGGAGCACAGTGCAGAGATGTGCAAACAGAATCTAATGCCTGCTATGAGCCTGACGGACTCACACCTAAAGCTCTGTATTTACTCAGAGAAAACCAGAAGTGAATGCGAGAATCCCCGATGGTGTGGAAGCACCAGCACCCGGTGCAGCGTGGGAGCAGAAAGCATTTTGCCCAAGTAGAGAGTCAGTAAAACTGAGATTAAGGGCTTAAAAATCAGCCCCATAATTTATATTTAGGAGACTGTATTAAAAGCTGTCATACATAACAAAGACATACCTTTGTGTAGCCCTACACAATAACAATTTCTCAGAAATATTGGCATTGATAGTAATTGAATTCAATTGAATAATTGATTCAACTGCTTCAATAGATCAGCCCCCATATCTACATTACTCACAGAAAATTGGAGTAGAAGGAAAAAAAATTAAAGCAAGAGCCTTTGTTAGCAAATGAACATTTCTCCACTGAGTTCCAAAGAATTAAAGTCTCATCTGCAACTCTGTAATCCAAAGGTACGTCTTTGAAATGCAGTCAGGAGATCTGTGTCGGTCCTGCTTTTATAGCATGTCATTGGAGCTGCACGAGCTGGCAATTGGTTAAGTTGAAATGTGACATTTCAAAAAAAGGCTGGAACGATCTCAGAGCAAAACCAACACAAAATCTGAATCCTGCTTTTATCCCAACAGGTGCCTGGAAAGAAAACTCCGGTGAAAAATTGGTGGTAGTGGCAAAATTGTCCCGTGACAATTACAGGTGACTATAATTGTGTATAGCAGGGAAGGACAGTAAAGAGGTGGCTTTCTCTCACCTTGCTCATTCAGAAAACAAACAACCCAAAAGTCCTTACTCAGGCTAGAGGCTTGGCAGGCTCACTCAGCTGTCTACAAATGATTTACTAGCAGAGGAACTGGTGCCACTAAATGTTAAGCACTCCGAACTCCAATCAAAATAAAACACCTCATTCAAAGCAACACAGTAAGCATTGGTTACCTTGTCTTACTTCAGTAAAACCGGGCACAGGTTTGCTGGAGGAAGAGGAGAGGGGTAGGGAAAAAAAAAAAAAAAGCAGAAAAAAAAAAAAATCGATCTTCCCCAAATTAGCACTCTCCAGCACCGTATGCACATTTCTGTCCTTGACACGAGGGAGCGCCTGCAGACCCCCAACCTAATAACACATTAGCAGGCAATTTACTAACATACTGTGAAATAGCAGAAATATCACAAGTTCCATTTTTCTTATTAATGGCACTAACTGCATTCTGCAATGCAGTATCTACATTTTTGCAAGCTTGTTTCATTCACTCAGTTCCTAAATCAGCAAAATTTAGCAATCCTCAACATCTCTCAGTGATGAGTGAAATTTCTTTTACTACTGTGAAGAAGGGAGGAGGTCAAGAAGGCTTGGGAAAATTTGTTAGCATGATCTGTAATATGAATTTGGCAGAAAAGAAATCGAGAACATTTCTTTGGAAAACAATCAAAGGGCAAAGTTTTCCTCTTGGAGCTGCATGGTAATTCATGACTTACATGCTCCAAAGAAACTTGCTACGCTGATGATTAGGATAGCAAAATATTCACTGTCTGCCTGACAGACCAAAGATGGTCATTTTTCCTCCCTTTGTCAATATTGCTCTGTTCAGGCAGGGCCATGCATGTGTCCCTTGACACACAGATAAAGATAGACTGATGCACGCCTACTCAGGAAGATTTTAATCTAAGTTAGAGACGGCACAAAAAGAAATGGCAAAAAGTAACAGGGCAGGTGGCAGAGTTTTAGGCTGTTTTGCAGAGAATGACACTGCTTTCTCTTACCTGGACCTTGTCTGCTCCTGGTGTACATGAGAAGTCAGCTTCTCTGTGGTTCACCACTGACAGCACCTCAACACATCCAAGGGACCAATAAAATTGAGGACCTTGAGAGCTTCTCAGATGAGTAATGTTGCGCCTCCTGTATCTGTTTCAGGAGGGGTCAATCAACACAGAATTAAAGCATGGAATTTATTGCCATAGAATAGTATGGTGGCCAGGAGTACAACTGAGTTTGAAAAAGGACTAGACAAATACATGGAGGAGATGTGCTTTGATTTCAAACCACTGTTGGGTCTGGGTGTACGCTTTATCTCTACAAGTTTCTAAAGCAGTGATCAATGGAAGGGATGCCTTCATGTGGGGATCACTTTCAGGGTGCCCCATTCCTACACTCTTCCCTAAGCATCTCCCATAGCCAATGCCAAAGGAGAGAGCCTGGGACACTTGGATTCTCTTCTATCCAGACATGACATTTCTTACACTATAATGAATGTAATCATAAAAACAGACTGTTTAGACAAGAAAATTGCATTATCTGGAGTTTAAAAGAAGTAAGATTCAAATTTTAAGAAAATGTTGTATGAGACATCTACAGAAAGGGTTAAAAAAGAGCTAATTGAAAACTTTGAAATATTCACATAGACTAACCTCAGTGGAAGGAGGCAAAATCCTGAAGCCTTCTCCTCAGTCACTGCAGGAACTGGCTCATCTAGAAGGTGCTTCAGAGCACCCTGCAGAGGCTCTCACCAAGAATCACCATCCACATCAGCATCCCAATCTGACAGAGCTCCAGTAGTCTTTTCCCAGGAACGAAGAATGACTGAAATTATTTTAGGTGAATAACTTTTATGGACCATTCTTCCTTGTAGCCTCTATATGATCTCCTCCTGTCAGGCCATAGTGTCCCTTCTTGCTCCTCCTACCCCACCTGTCTGGGATGCTTGTAGCAACTCACCTTTTCCTTTTTTGTTCTTTGAGTCAGCTGCATAAATATCCAAAATACATAAAACTACCATCAGGCCTAGGCAAACACTGTGAGTGCAGAATTCTGCACGAACACAAACCTCACATTTAATGCAGTCTTTGTTGCAACAGTGACAGTGCAAGCTTAAAAGCAGCAGGCTACTAAGTCTACTATGTAAAAAGTCATTTCTACCCTGGAAATATTTAACATTCTGTTCTTTCTGCTGTATTACTAACTCCAAGTTCTGTTTAATGCTCTGCATCTGAATGGGACTCTCAATTACATCAGTCACCACAACTATCCTTTGATATTTTTTTCCTTTTTTTTGGTCACGTACGTGTAATCTGAATCCACAACTGCTGGAGCCTGAACACTTGAAGTGCCACAACAAAACAGGCTGAAACGTTACATTCAGTTTTGAGTTGCTCATGGCAAGGGATGCTGCCCACGAGTTTTGTCACTGCTGTCACTTCCTTGTGAACAGCGGCAGAGAGATGGACGTGACTTCACCTTGAACACAACCCCTCCTTAGATTGCCAGCATACAGGAGAACTATGTGGTTGCACATTGTGGCACGGGCAGGTACAACACCATCCTAAAATGAGAGAGGAGGCAGAGGACAGAGGGTGAATTGTCCAGTTACCTGCAGTATCTCTCGCTGCTGGATGACATGCCATACTGTCTCGTGCCAATAAGAGTACAAACAACCCTTTCACACCCCAGTAAATCTATAGGTGGCAGCTATGAATTCTTTCCCAGCCTTGCTACGTATGTAACCCATGTTGAAGTTCACCTGTCAGATCCACACTCTGCCATAAATAGGTGCAAGCTGCAGATGAGAGGGTACAGCCCATGTTAGCATCCTTTCTTCTGAGCAGCTCTTCTTTAAGAAGGACACAGACGTGTTGGAGTTGGGTCCAGAGGAGGGCCACAAAGATGACCAGAGGGCTGGAGCACCTCTCCTGTGAGGACAGGCTGAAGGAGTTGGGGTTGTTCAGCCTGGAAAAGAGAAGACTCCAGGGAGACCTTAGAGCAGCCTTCCGGTACCTGAAGGGGACTTACAGGAGAGATGGGGAGGGACTCTTTTATCAGGGAATGGAGCGATAGGATGAGGGGTAACAGTTTTAAACTGAAAGAGGGGAGATTTAGATTAGTTATTAGGAAGAAATTCTTTACTGTGAGGATGGTGAGACACTGGAACAGGTTGCCCAGAGAAGCTGTGGATGCCCCATCCCTGGAGATGTTCAAGGCCAGGCTGGATGGTGCTTTGAGCAACCTGGTCTGGTGGGAGGTGTCCCTGTCCATGGCAGTGGGGTTGGAATTAGGTGATCTTTAAGGTCCCTTCCAACCTAAACCATTGTATGATTCTACGATTCTACACACGTCTGAGTTATACCAGCATCAAACCTATGCTCCAGAGGCTTTTCAGATAAGTACGATTTGTACATCTGGATGAATGTGTTTTGGTGGTCAACTGAACCATGTGCTTACGACCGTTTTGTGGTCAGGTTGGCAGTGTAGGTTATTGAAGAAAATGTCTTTTTCTCACTTGTGAATAGCTGAATTTGAAGCCTACGCACAGTGGCTTTTCTGGGAAAGCAAGTTTTCTAGGAATGCCAGTTACAATTTTAGGAAGGAAACAATGTGGTAATTTCCAAATTCAAATCAAGTTTTGGCACAGAAGAGGAGAAGCAAGGCTTGAGAAGAAAAGGTCATGGCAAAACACTATGAAACAGGTAAAAAACTGCTTTCTCTTTTTGTCTTCTTTCCCATATTTTCAAGCCAGCTTCTTACTACAAAAGCTGCTTTCCATCTCTTCTAAACTTCCATCACTCTGTCAGTGTAATGCAGCAAAGCGCTGCCTGAAAATACAGCTTTTCTTTTACTAGAGGATAATTACTAGTTGTTCACTGTCTCATTATAAAATCCTAGTGAAGACCATGATTTTACCATGAGGATGCTAAAAAGCATCAACATTATACCTTATATGGGAAAAACTGTACTGTTTCATCTGTCCTCTGCCCCTTGGAAAACCACCACTTCTCTGGCAGAGAAGGTAGAACATAACCCCTCTTTCCTTCTTTCTACAAGATCTGTCTGATTTAAATTGAAAGCTCTGTAGGGTGGGAACTTGTTAGGAACTACTATAAGTATGTATATTGTAAAGAACTATGTTACATCAACAGTATTGCAAAAAAAAAAAAAAAA